>DVQP01000522.1:0-21732 GCA_018231745.1 Danaus eresimus
TAAAAAATCGCGTAGTAAATCCGAAATATTTTAGTTTCCTTTAATACCAATTTAATATTCTTCCGAACGAAATGATTAATAATGTTATAATTAAGATGTTATTATAAGGTCAATGTTTCATATGAATATGTTGATTTAGTTTAAATACATAATTTTTTTATACATATATATAATGTAAAACAATTCTTAAATTTTGATTTTAAGCTGTGTACACAACATGAATAAATCACTTTTATGTATTTCTTTTTACATATCACGCGTTAATTTTATTAGTTTGTTATAAACTATGCTTTAATTTTATTTATTCGCGTTTAAAGGAAACATAAGTTACCTGTACGGAACGTCTCCTTGGTCTATACATTTGATAATAAATTAAAAATGTTATAATAATATACGAGTTAATTTTTTTGTTATTACCCGAGTAATGATATGTATTGTATGTAATTTAGTGTATGTATGTATGTATACAGATTTAAAGAAATAAATTTCCACATATATTAATTATTTTTTATAATTTTCTATACAAATGTCCGTATGAAATCCTTACATTTAATTAAAAATATGTCTAAATGTCCGTAGCTTATTAATATATATATATAAAACGGCTTCTGTATATATGATATAAAATAAATAAGCGTCCGTATCAAACAATAACGTAACGGCCAATCGCTCCTGAGTGTGTGGGGAGTTAACAATGGGGATACAAATTTTGGGGTAAACTCTATAAATATAGAAATGGGGGAAGTCCCTACCTCCCGAACTACCTCCGATATGAGTTTATAGTTTTGTGTTATAACGCGTTTCGTTCAGAATTTTTTTTTATTAAGTTAATTATTTTTTGTTTGATTTCTTAGACTTTCGCAATAATATCTATACGTAGTGATCTGATCAGCAAACATTTAAATTTGTTAAGAATATTAAAATATTCATTTGAATATTGGATATATATATATATATCAGTATGTTATACATATGTATTATGAGCTGAGGAGATGGGCTTAAGAAATATCTTAATATAACTATATGCATGGAGCTGTATTTTCGGAAAATACAAGAAAAACTCTGTATTTTCTTGAAATACTCGATCATTTTCCAAAACATTAAATTTCCCTGAAAAAATATTGGAAATTTTAGACAAAAATCTCCAAAACAAAAGTTTTCCAAGTCTTTGTCCATCATATCTCAGTTTTATATTGGAAAGACATAAAACATTTGAATAATTTTTTCTTCGAAACCTTAGATCTCACACAGTTTTAAACACGTTATAATTCACGTAGCACGCGTAACGTGAAACGTCTAACGGAACGTAACAAAACAGTCAAATAAATCACTCCAGAAATCACTAACCGTATTGATCATATCCAAAAATCACCCCAACAACGAGTTATTGTGAGTAAAAAATACAACATTTACATACGAATACGCATTTGCATATTGGGTTACTGAAATAGATTTCGCATTATCCGAGACTCTATTGTGATCGAGCCTACCTGGGTGTGGGGTTGTATAGAGAACACATTACTAAAATCTAATTCCTCTACTAAAGTACGAATTTATTCCGTTTTTTATGATATACATTTTTATCGAACTTTATCCCTGTATTAAATAATATTATTATTTGAATCGTCTGTATGGGAAAGAATATTTTAGTTTGCCATTCGTAATAAACCAAAGAAGAAATCGAAACACAAATAAACTTATTAACTCGTAACTACGACAAAATATTTTCGTACCGGTGGCGTCTTTAATACAACGGACTTAATAAAAACTATCCTCTAACATCTTTAATAACTAAACAGCATTTTTAGCTATTAAATAATTTATAAAGATAGGTTAAATTAAACTGTTAATCCAAAAGTATGTTCAATATGATTTACGAACGTAATCCAACCGCGCAGTGTGCGGGCGGTCTCGGAAACTTAGTGTTATTATTTAATAAAAATGTTTACAATGAATCGATCGAACCCTCAGAGATGTTAACGAACTTATACAAAACGGTATGCAAATATAAATCACGAAGTCACTAAATAACAATACTGTATAGAAATATCTCTCAGGTGCTCGCGCTGCGACAAACGCTACAATGGCAGTCGTAAAAAATAGCTTCACATGATTGTAACCGGCGCGGGCGCTCGGTGCTAGTCTATTTAATATGCGTGTGAATATTTCTTATTACACTACAATGTAACCGAACTTTTTGTTCATATATTTTCAGTCCGTCGTTTCTCCGGCCTTCATCAGAGGAAATTATAGCGCGATACCAATTACACCTGATACATGTCTTTTTTAAACTTTACATTTCGTTTCATAACATCGTGACGGCTGTAGATTACGTATGAATGCTCTTTGTTTTATGTAGACATTCGTTTTAGTTGAAGCCAAATATTTGTATGAAGGCCCTCGACTTTCTTTGTGGAGTAAGTTAAGTTGGCTGTTTGTTTACAGACGGTTCCCACACAGGGGGTTGGACAGATCAAACGTTTGGTATATGAAAAAAAAAATCTCATCATCAGGGCAGACGGGTTCACTTTCTACGCAGGTGCTTAAACCCGAAGACTTCCTGCGTCAAAGGGTTACTGACACAATAAAAAACATCCCTTTGTTGGGACCTCAGGTGGTGTACCGGCGAGTATTTGTGTTCGAGTGAAAGTGATTGCTGACGTTGGAGAGACAGTTTTTTACGTCCACAAATTACTCGGCACCAGCTTTGTGGTAGGTTTGATTTTACTTTAATATAAAACTCACGTATTCAGTCGTCACTATGCGTTCTTTAGTATTTTATATCTATGTATATAATCACGACGTTCCGTTTCTTTTGAGGTCTTCACTATCATCGATTATGTAGTTGTAAATGTACCTACACGTATCCGTTTTTAAAGAATTATATTAATTATATGAAAACGAACTCATTTATAATCTTACAATGTACATTTCTAAATAACTTACACTTCCTTTAAACATAAATAAATAAAAACGTACAAAATTCTTGCTATTTTTATACATTTAAAACCGACTACATGTAATGTGCTTTCATTTGTTATGCAATATAATTTTTTTAACACATTTTAATGTAGGAATTTTTGTTGGAGACAACATTGCGGCGTTCCGTTAATTAAGTTAATTTATTGTGAATTAATACAAGTAACCCAACCTTATACTCACAACCCCTCGTTCGTTGTAAGGAGGATAAAAATGTAATATTTATAACACAACATACGAAGTCAATGATAAAAAATATATACATTAACACAGCATTAAGACATATTTAAAATTTTTATGCTATTTTATATGGTCATGTCAGAAGTGCATGATTTTTTTATATTAAATATGACGAGAAAAGTTTCTGGAAACCAAAAATAATATGATAGAGTATTATGGACCGTTTGTTTGTAACCGAATGTAAAAACGAGTCTGTCTCATCACATTAATACCTTTGTAATTATATTTTTATCTAATTATTACAGCAAATATAATTATATCATTGATACACATTAATTCACATCATTATGTCATCATTAAACGGTTATCATTATAATATGTGGCGTGCGTATTTTAATGATTCCCGTCAGTATGTGAGTCTGTTTTTATCACGTATTGATTGGCTGGAGGGTACATTATTCGACTTTATTATCGATATAGCGGCTCTAGACTTCCACGAGAGACGGACTTGGACATATATTATGTTTCTTAAACATATATTAATAATGTTTAAACTTTATACAATTAGAAATTTACGTCCGGATTGAATTAACGTAATTTAAGATTAATAACATAATATATTGTCATCGAAGGTAAGGAAAGTACAAGTGTCTTTTAGAAACAAAAAGATAATGACTTATAACGGTGACACATCCGTTACGACATGTGTCTGTGGGGCGAGATACAATTTATTAAATGAAAAAATTAGTTCATATAAGTTTAAATGTCAACGCGGACAGTGTTTCTGGCTTGAAGATAGACAGGCGGCCCTTAACGCCACTGTCTGATATAACTATTGAGAATTTTAAATGTAAATTACACAAAAGAACTGCCCCCAGTCACAGGCAGATGGCGCATCGCTATTAGACAGTCTTTAAACGTGTAATTACAGTAAAAAAATACATATATTATCGGTAATATTAAGTGATGTTATCTGATCTTGTTTTCCAGCTTAATTGGATATTGACTTACGAAGTTTTTAATTCAATTACCTCCAAAATGTCAAATGAATTTCAATATGTATATACGTCAATTGTGACGTTTAAAAATAAATGTCTGACATAACTTTAAAGTTTCAAATCATAAGGATTTTGTTTAAAATTTTGCTAAATTTATTTGTGAGAAGAGAAAATAAAACCTGTTACAATGTATTGGAGCTAAACAGAATCCAACAAGCATTATCAGATTGGCTGAGGACCTATTTGTAAAGTAAAGCGTAAGTTACAAAGTTTGGCAGACATTTGCATTCACTTTGTATTAAAAGCCTTAAATACAAGTGTTCTGATCATAGATATTTCATGAAAAGTTATATATCCTTATGTTTAATAATATTAAATAACTGTTAAGTATTTGGTAGCAACTCATTTTATTTTTTATTCTAGCACGTTGGCTGTATATGGTTTTTTGTGTCATAATAATAACATGTAAAAAATGTGTATGCTTGACGAATTTTATAATTCTATTCAAAGTAGTTTACATACTTAAACAAAATTAACGCTATAAAATTTCCCAAATATACGCTTAAATCATGAAATATAATGTTAAATAATGTTTGTGATATGATTAATTGATTCAAACCGTTATGATGACGAAATAAAAAATTATAAATATTAAAGAATAGAAATGTATTTTAAATTTCGGTAGAATTTTCCAGAATGTTATCTATCAGTATATCATTGTGTGGGGTTTACCTTTGGCGCGGTGGTGTTTTAGCCAGCGATCGGATGTCCCGTCCAGACGATTGCTGATACGCTCCCTTGTTTAGAATTGTTTATATACCCTCTTACGATACACGTACTATATAAAAAACATATATATATTTTTAAACTATTCATAGACAATTTTTTTTTTCACATCTCCTATATCTTAAAGCGATTCAAGCGCTTCAATTCGAACACTAAATCTGTATTACTTGTCAGATTCAACCGGCGTTAAATTCTACAAGAGAGAACAAATGTTTCTCGTATCTTGTAACGCGCTACGTTAGGTGTAATGTATTGATCTGATTATGTCGATAAACATTCACTATTTGCTAGACTTCATCTCGTTGTAATAAGTAATAATGGCCTTACATAATCTTAACCTTGCTGTTGTAGTTAAACTAACTACAATTAAACATAAATATATGTATTTCATCATCGCTATTATATTATTCATATTATTAAATTAAGGAACAAAAAAAGCCTGAGAAATCCGATGATACTGATAAAATACGCACTTATGACGGTTGCAGACTAAATTATAAAGATTATAACAAACATAACAATCTAGTGTTGCCATATACCTTAAAAAGTGAAAATAATTTTTATATCCATTATTAACATAATCATTACTGGCAACATTTTATTGAAAGTTGAAGAATCAAAGGAAGTAAAGGCAAATTCATAATGTGGTATACTCGTAGTATATATTATAATAGTTGTTAAATACGTCTACCCAAATTTAATGTAACATGGCTTCGAAATGGTTTAAAATTGTGGACATAATAACTATGGCAACCATTTACATATGTCATAGGCTGTACTGAAGACGCGTCTAATGTATTTAAACACGACATGACTTAAGGCCCTGTTCACACTGGTAGAGCTCGGGAAAATCTTAAGCTCTGTTTACATGGGTAAAACACTTCTACATATACTCGTAGTCACTAAACATATCTTCTCACAAAAATTCTGCCTTTATTTTATTTAAAGAAGTGTATATATATATATATTTATATATATACATATATCTCTGAGTGTTTGTTAATATTAGTCAACAAAACGCCTTCCGTGAATGCCCGACATAAAAATGTATATGACTTTAAATATATGTCTGCGGTAAAACAGTTAACAGTGGCTTTAACTGGTGCGGTTAACGAAACCGACTTAAACGAATAGGAAAATAACCAATGGTTATGTTAACATTTACTGTTAAGGAACTACTTGATGGCTCCTTCAATGTACTGATGCATCTTAGGCGTTTTTGTAATACGAATATCAAAAAATAAAAAATCTACTAACACATAAAATAAAATTCTTCATCATCATTTGGGTTCGGTAAAATAACACCGTATTTGTATTCAGAGAAGGTTCGTATTTGATTTATGGATGTAATATAATTGATATTTCTAGTGTACACTTATCTTAAACCAGACAGCCTAATACATATCTAATATAGTAAATGCATTCAGAAATATATTCGAGAGAAATTTTACATGTGTGTCACCCAAGGGCATAGTAAGACGTACACTCACACAATGATATCCCATCGTTCGTATGTATTCTGTCCGTGTGTGCGTGATCTAAGCCTTTCTTATTGCATGTGTGTGTGATTTCTTTACGGCTGATCTGAATTTTTGTATGTACTTAGACGCACACATCTCAGACTGTTAAGGGCTATACTGTTTCGTTTCCTATTATTCTTTTGTTCGATAATATTATTTTGGAAGACATATAATAGGGATTGTAGATATACAATTTTGTACGTAAAATTTCTTTGTAGTCGGATAGTTTCACTGGATATTTGATAGTGGTATTGAAAATTTTCGTCTGAGTTGTAAGCCCCTTAAGAGAGTGGCGTCTGTGTGCGTGAAGGTAACGTACAGCATTAGTGTGACTTCTATTCAATCTTCTTACGTTCCATTTCGCAGGGACATTTGATTCCATCTCGCTCAATCCCATGTGAAGCTATACGTCTGTCCCCCTCTATTCCTAACGGGCTTAGAACCGTGTGATATATTGTATTGAATGGATTTTTCGTTTGAAAATGTAATTTCTTTGAGTCCTCACCTGACGGTAGGATGTTAGATCAAACCACAATTTCCTTATTCTGTTTGCGAGGGAATAATAAATTCTATATTCAATACATGACTACACTCTTATAATATGTCTCAAGAACATTGTCGCCAGGTATATGCTATGTGAAGCCGTACAATACATTTTATATTGTTTCGCCTTTTTCTCGACAAGTATATATTCTTTTCCAACACAATGCGAAGTTGTCTAAGATACGAACTCAAATATCTATTTCGTTGTAAAATTACATCTTATTCCAATAACGATTTACCTATAACGATGGGCTATGTAATATCTACCAGTATTTTTTGGCGCACACTAAATTGATATCGACCGTAGAGCGGGATACAGCTTGTAAAACATCGAACTTTATGCAAATAAGCCATAACAAGCAGTCAATATCACATGAGCATCTCTAACATCGAATATCAGAAGAAAATACAAGAATCATCCCTTCGGGGATTCCGCAAAATTGGAGCCTCCGACGAATGGGGTATATTTTGAATTTTTATTATGTACTATTTTCTATTCCGCTCCGTAACCCTTCCTGAGGGGGCCCGTGATGTATGTGTGGGTGAGGGCCTCCCGGGCTGGGGCCTCCCACGCCGGGGCCCAGCCCTACACCGTGTTGAAGATTCACGGAGCACATGTATGTTTTATGTGAATAATATGACATGGCTCTTAATAAGGCCAGTTTCTCAAAGGAAACCTTCCGATACCTCAGATCGGTCTTTTCCATGATATTGGCAACTATTGAAGTTCATTTTCAATTTACAACACTAGTCACTTCATTGGAAATACTGGTTTTAACGTATTCATTGATGTCAATTGTGTCTGCAGTGCAGAATACTTCGAGTATCTTCATATGAAAATCTATGTTTGTAATATATTGTCTGATGAAATTGGTAGCCAGGTAAGTCATTCGTCAACGCTAGCTGGACGTACACGCTGAATGTATGTACATTTTTACTATTTCAGTGAGAAAAAATCTTTGGAATGTTTGTTTATAAAATACACATTTATCAGGTAACTACTGAAAATTTCGATTATTAAACTAATCTCACAAACATTAGGACACAATCGGTCGCCATTTTGTAAAGTAATTTCCTTGAACGCGTCATTTCTGTTATTGACAGACATCCTGTCACGATATTACCATCATAATATAAAATATTAATGACATTACTGATATTTGGTGCATAATTTACCTTCAGCGAACACGCGAAGGGTTAAATTTATTGTCGCATCAATTTGCTTGTTATATAAACATAGTATCAGTCATGCTATTTGGTTTTAACATGTTTACAGACATACATATGATATATGCAAAGAAAGGAAAAGATAGGAAAGAAAAAGCAAAAAAGGAAATCAGATAGCGAGCTTTGAGGCTCAATTTGAAGGTTCATTACGTGCCTGACCTACACCAACGTTTAAAATTAAGCGAGAGGACTTTGAAGTGCAAATTACTTTCACAGTGCGAGGGGTCACGGACTCAAGAGTTTCTGAAGATAGCTGGTTGTGGTATGAGGTGGAGATAAACCTTATATGTTTTGACGATTGTTTTGGTTCTGTAGGAATATGATAAAGTATTATTTATGAAGATTCACGTTTATTGGGACTGTCGCTTATGTCACGGTCATTAGTTGATGGACATGACATTTAACGGATCACATACTAATTAGAAAAGATATATTTTTCTACAATATTTAACAAATTTGTGAGACGTAACAAGAAAAGTCAAGTGTGAAGTTGGTAGGGTTCGATAAAGTTAGTTGGTTCTTCGTGGTGCCAGTTCCAGCAGCCAGCAGTCAGGGAAAGTACAATCAAAATGTGAACTTTCACTTCACAACGCCATCCGATGGCGTATAATTAAACGTTTCATGAATGGGAGGGACTGAGAGCCTCTGTGCGAGAGGAACGGAGTTGTCTACTGTACACGTAATCACTTTGATGGTGAGCGTAAATTACCGGGGGGCGAAGGGGTGTTGGGGCTGTTGGGGCGTCGGGGGCGAATTAACATGTTAACAAGGTCAAAGTTTAAATTTCGAATGTCCCGGTTCCGAACAGCTGATGCGAAGGTCGCGGTGATAAGATGTCGATGTACCGCTGATAAGGGGTTCAGCTATGTTATGATATTTATGTGTAGCTTGAACAAATATTTAAAAGATTCTTCAACTTAGATATTTGGCGTGTGCATTACAGATTTTATATTTATTGGTTGGTGATTGTTGTTTTGATTCGTATTCATATGTCATCGAGGATCCGTTGGTTAGCATTACAGGACACGTCCACGCTCGAGCAGAAACCAACGTTTCCATTAAACAAACCGACAAATTACAAATGGAAACACAACGGCACAAAGGAACGAATGAAAAAAAGATCGAACGCCGCGGAAGATTTGAATAAGAAATCATTTCCATTCGTCTTTCATTCACTGTCAATCATTTGTCTTATATGAATCGTTATTTTCTCCGCTGATGGATGCTGTGTTTCTCTCTCCCCTCCCCATCTCTACGTAGTTCATATTTTATTATTTTTATCTGAGTGTGTGATAAAGCCCGGATTTGAAACGTCTCCTCATATGAGATAAATTTACATGTGAAGGGTAGGTATGTCCTGTTTCGACTTACATTACTCAGTTATGAAACACTTCATGTACTTATATCTAATTTAAATAATGTTTTAAAATTTAAATTTAACACCGATGAAGATTTAAGTTATTGTTTAACTGAAATTCGGTTTGTGTTGTTAAATTTAAATTGTATATGACACAACAAAACATTTTGTTCTCTGATATATATATTTTTTTGTAATACGATTTTTTTTAAAAACCTATGTGTTTTGAGAACGCCCTCAAAATATCCTCCTTGTAATTGATAGCGCGACGTTTGAAAGTAAAATACCTACGGAAGATAATTCAGTAGAAACACCGTAATCAGATAAACATGAGCAATACATTTCGACTTTATCCCGGCTTATTGGCAACGTACTCCACTGGCCCGCCAGTCATGTAGATTGGGAATGGCATTCAAGTAGCGTGCTACGTCTCCAAACATTACAGCTACATACGCCCGCTGGTTACCGTTTGAACCAATTTGAATATGTCTTATGAATACACCGGCATTGTTTATATTAGACGCGAGTTTAATTTTCATTATGATAACGTAATGCGTCAGTGATCTGTGAAATTTGTGAATCAATTGCCAATACAATGAAAACGTTAAGTAAACTCTTTATTTTAATTTATTTCAACAATACTCTATATATATATATATAGTAGTATATAATAAATTCCATCGAAGGCCGTAGCTCACATCATAACAACGCGTACATTTAACCAAAGGTAAATGTAAACGAATCAGGTTCCGTACTCCGTGATCAGCGATGCTGAACAGTGTTGGTGCTACCATCACCCCAGTCACGTACGACACGTGACTGGAATACACTGGAATGTACTGGAATATACTGGAATAAACTGGAATCGAACAGAAATTCTTAAACCACCTGGATTCGGACTCTTTAGCAAATATAACAGAATTGTGATCTGAATATTTTTACCGCAACCGATAAAGTCAAGGGGGATTCGTCTTAGTTTTCCCTTTGTCGATTTAATATTATTTGTGTTACATGTCGTTTGATGTTCTATCTTCATTCCATAATATTGAAAATCATTTGAATTTCCATTACAATTAAAACATTAATATATATGAATGTATTTTATTACATATTAGAAATTTAAACTATAAAATAAACTTTTAATGATACTAATGTATAGTTAGAATTTAAATTTCATTCAATTGTAATATAAAGAGAATAGAAAATAAATTGGCATAGAATAGCAGAGAACTCAGCCGTTTCAACAACTACCCTCGTAAACTAAAAAAAAAAACAGGAGACGAAAAATCATAACACGCCCGGCTGAGCGATACATGCCTTCATATCCAACGTATTCCGAATGAAAAATGGGCAAAGAGTTGACTACTCCGACCCCCCGGCTCCCACTGGGGGGAACTAGGATTCCCCGAAAACCGAGACGCAGCTATACGAGCGAAAGAGACGAACTTAGCAACCCGAAAAGATGGATGGCATACAATGACACTGGCGCTATGATAAAATTGTATATTTTATATACGTTATAAAAAAGTCCGCCACAACATAAGATATTAAAAAATGCTGTCCGCATATGAAACATTTTCCGGCAGAGTAGTTATATTGTCGGAGAATTTAATCTCGAGATGACACACGATGAACATGCTTAAGTAAAGGATTATTGGAATGTCTTCACATTTTTCATGTTGAGATTTTTTCTTAATTCGACAGTCAATATTGGTTTGGGACTCACGGAGGTTTACTGGGACGATGTTTGTATTATATATAAATTAAATGCTTTATTTTTATTTATATATTAAACTCGATGTAAGTGAAATGATATCTTTTCATAGGTTTCTTTTTTCTCATAGTGGCTGATCATACATTTAATAAATATATATTATATTCAGTAATAACGAGTGTTGCCACATCATTTTGTTGGTATTGATTTTTGACTCCTAAGATATTCTTTAAAGTGTTTTGTTTATGAACACCTCGTAAGGGTAATCTGCTGTAATCTGGGGTAAAGCCTGGAGATGAAGCTTACCCGTCACGCTATCAGAACGGAAACGGCCGTATAACATCATCGGCTGTCTGTCTGTCATCACTGGCGTCATGATAAGATATATTTATGATGACATAAAAAAATGGAAAATGAGGAAATCTTCACAAAGTCACACAAGATTTGCCGTGTCACGACGGCTTGTAAGAGAAAAATATTATGTTTTTTACCTTCCAAATATATATTACTGTATAATATTAACGTTTTTTTTTTTTACGTTTTTTAACGACTCAACTTAGTCGTAACATATAAAAATGTTGTTTTAGTCTAAAATAATTCCCAAGTCGTTGTTTCAAAGATATTCAATATTACAAAGAGCTTGAGTTTTTTTTACCAAACTTCACCCTTTGAACTCAACGTACGTACAGACAAAGGTATTTGAATATTAAATATCATTGTTAGTCAAATGAGAGCAGATGTGGGCAATCCGAGAAGCTGCATGGCGGGCACGTAACTAATTGATGAATTTACATCACAATGACGAGTTATCGGATGTATGGAAAACTATTATACTAAAAGAAAATAATTAAAAAACCGGAAAGATACCTATAACATATATTTTATATTGTTGTAGAGACATCACTGGTAACAACAAATCATTTCAAACAGTAACATGTAACCAACATGGCTGACGTTTTTCTTAACGCGAGCTGCCTTCATAAATCGCGGGTAGCTGTCAACCGCACGCCTAGCCGTATATTATGGACCATTATGTTTTTCATTTCTGCTACGTTATATTTTTATAGTAATTACGTATTATTGTATTAAATTTAATGGCGTGTTTTTAATATAATAACAATATAGTATATACAGAAGATAAGCGAGCATTAATATTAACAGTAAGCTGATGCTAAGACGCGCCATCATTATCACTCCAACGTTCTGTATTCAAATAAAAACGGAAACGCCACATTTTCAACACCGCATAGGGAAATATATTCTCTGGCAGATATCCAGTGTGCGAGGGAGACGGATAGATAGTTTGGCGCATAAAATAAAGATCAATCAGAGCGGGATGACAACGCGTTTATTGGTACCACCGTTTGTGGCCATCCGTGGGCCAAGTTTGATGCAATTTCTTGGCGCCAAGCGTTGATAAACTAACATGAGATATAATATTAAAAGCACGGCTAAAAGAAACGATCCATTATAACTATATACGTAACATTAGAACCGGCAAAGACGATATAACAAAAGGACGACATTGTTACAAAACATCGGTTCTAAATTCAAATTTGTTTGTAATGTTTATTTTCGTGTCCAATTACAGAGAGCCCGCGCCGTTGTAACGAGGTATCATTATAACGAGCTGTGATAAAGGAAACATGTTCACTATCTTACAAAGAAATAACGCCACTAGATCAATACTTTCTCGCTTTATACCGCACATGTGTCATACGGAGATGGGACAATGTTGGAGTGGAGTCGAATTCAAATATAGAAATATTTTTATATTTATTTAACTTTTATTCTTTGTCTATTTTGTTGAAATATTAATTTAAGAAATGTTAAGCCTTATGGTTTTAACTAAATTATTATTGTTTTGGTTCTGAAATATTTACATAACTTATTATTATACATGTATATGTATTATCGGTACCAAAAATAATCTTGCTGACGTAAAAAGTCGAAGTATTGAGAGGTTTTGTTGAAATAAAAATAATATTTTAGCAAAAAAGGCAGGTCGACTCCATTCCACGTGCGATAGGTAATGTGTTACTCGTATATGGGGAGGGTTGTTTTGTCAAATGTCAGTGGGAGGATGTGCGATTTTTGATCCAATTTCAAGTATACATATGTAATATATATCGAACTATGTAGGTATTGACTTACGCCCGCGGCTTGAGCACGAGAAAAGGGAAAAATAGATCGGACTTACAGAATATAGGACTAGAGATTGAAAGTCGTCGTTGTTATTCCAATTTAAAAAAAATGACAATCACATAGAGTTGACATTTTAAATTAGTAATTTTGAATTTAGAACCTTTTTTTATATTAGGATTTAAACAATAATTACGCTTATGATCGTCCGCAAAATATTAAGTAATTTAGAATTTAGAATACATTAACATTACAACAATGAGGGAGGTTATAATTTAAAGAATAACATCAAGACTCCACTTAATAAACACCACAATGTAAATGCGGGGATAAAGTTTGGAAAGAATATCATAAGAATATATTGTAACATGTTTATAGTTGGAGTGCTGGTAGCGAGCGTATGTCTGTTGGTTCGCCTTTATTATGGTTCGCTGTTCACTGTCACGAGCGGAGCGACAAGAGCAGCGGAATATCAACTCAATAATATATATATTTTTCTTCCATCTACATAAAATATATCTATTTTTACGCTTTCATTGTATAATATTATTAATATTTGGTTACATTTTTTTGGGAACAATATTTTATATAACAAAATCTTTGAAAGTGAAAGGTTTTTTATATGTCGTCGTCTTCATGAAGGAAGAAATGAAAGCATTAATTATCACAACTATGATATCTTTATGAGGTTGTGTTTATGTGTTTATGTTGTTATGATTATCATAACTATGTGTCACGATACCCTCTAGCGCTCTCTTTAAGACACAGCCGAACGTTTCTCACAATACAGTTCTGGAATAAATGTATTGTTGGCGGAAGTTTTCCGGCTTTCTGGAGTGGTTTCTGAACTTACACGTAAGTTGCGCATCCGAGACTTGAGCATATTTTATTTATAGCGTCTTTCAACTGAAACTTGTCCCCCATAAAAATCTAAGTTATATTTACATTTCATTTCTATTTTTGTATATTAGAAACGCATTTCCTTTTTTTTTTATAAATTATTATGCATGTAATTTTGAGTTATAGGTATTATTTAATATTGGCATTCACATTGACTTTTACTGTCGACAACCCTAAGAACCGTGAAAAAAATATGTAGGACATGTACATTGACAATAAATTATAAACACACAATACAAACGGTAACATCCCTTTCAGTATGGAGCACCACTCAAAGGATTAAAGTTCAATACACGAACTGGATCTACATTCACAATTGATTAGTTTATTTAAATAGGGCTTTATTGGCTGTATATGATGTGGCTAATGTCCTGGCAGAAAGGCCGTGTTCCAAATTTAAATTGTCACATATATATTTTTTTATAAACTAAAGAGTATTTATATTTTTTAAATTTATTAACATATTTTGTCCGTCGACACGATAAACATAGTTACTTCTTTTGTTTCTTAGAGTTTCATGTGGATGTTTATAATAAGTATATAAGTGAAGTAAATTTCAGAAGTTTCTTTTAGTACATGTTTGTAGTACAAAAGTGAAAATTCAAGGGCGTTTAAAGAGAAAAGTTAAAAACACGTGCATCCGTGCCTCGAGTCTTAAAAGAGGTATAAAAGGAACACTTCAGGGAAAGTGCATTAAAAATGAGTGGGCGTGAGAGGGACGCAGCTATATAAATACATATCTCCGTCCCTGTCTCGTGCTTCTAAGAAAATGGTTTTATGAATGAAAATTACTTTTTTCTCACGCCATTTACCTAGTTCAAAGCTCCGTCTTAATTTTTTCTTTATTTTTTTTCAAAGTTAGCGAAAGTTGTTTGGAGTCGACTACATCAGACGATATGGTTTCTTCGAGTTCAGTGCTTTGTTATACTTTGCGAATCATTGACAACGAATACGTACATGTACAGCTGAAAAATATAAACTTTGTCCTACTTGATATAAACTTTTTGGTTTAAGTTCGTATCGATGACTCGTCTAGACATCACTACGTCATCCGACTATTCTTTTTTCAAACACCAGCCAGTGTATTAAAAAAAAAAAAACACCGAAGCTACGAACCAAAATGCACAGCAGTCCATTATAACCCACCGATAAATTATTACAAACATTATCGAATAATACGCATAAATTTATCTATACATTAATAGAAAGGGTTTAATAGCCTATAAATCAGCATTTTAAACAAAGGTTAGTCAAATAACCGACAATAGGACGCGCTCATTGTGCATAGACAAGTTTTTTGTTACCATAAACCCGTGAAATGTTTGTTTTGTTTGCGTTTTTTTTTGTTGCCAATATTTGATGTTGTTAGGTATGATGGTTGTTTAAAAAATTTTTGTTGCATAAATATTTTGCTTACTATACCTACACGCGGTTGTCTATTGATTGAAGTATTTTCGTGTCTAACATACCAACGAAACGTGTTCTGTATTTTAATACTCATTGAACTTCTCATTTATATTAGATAATACATAAAGACGTTGAAACAAAACATAAATTCATGTCATCAGATACCACGAGATAGACGGACTGTCGTAAAGTTTGTTTTTTAATAACGACGCCATAAAAAATATAATAATAGTCAGAGTAAGATTCCCAGCGAGATAGAAGGGTCAATGAATAGATACCAAATGGCTTCCATTGAAGAAACGGCGGAAGGGTTTGAGTTTATTACAAAAGATGAGACTTCCGGTTCATCGGACATATTGTGCTTAATATTAATAACCATAGATAATAATGTATGAGATAATTTTTAATTACGCCATTACTATCATGATACAGATGATTCTAGAATACACATTATAATAAATTTCTCGTTAATATTTAAATGTTAATATTATTATATGTCACGCTGTTTTATGTGTTTTCTCTTTATTATGTTAATCGTCATTCTTATATCGGAAGTGACCACAGTCGTTAATGTGACCACACGCTTGTAATAAATTGTTATTAGTCATACAATATTATTTAAATTTCTTTTTTTTCTTCCAAAAATGTATGGTTTTGACATTAACTATGTTTTATTGTATCTAGCCGATTAAATGTCGTTAACCTTATACGGGACCGGTCTAAATTTAAAGGTATGTGAAACATTATTTATGGCTAGATGAAGATTATAATATACATACAGATAGCTAATGTCATCTGGATAGTTTCTGACAGTTCGACAGATAAAAAAAGAAAGATTACACACGCACACCTTAATCCATATTAATTCGGCCAATTCATCACTGTGAAAAAACGTTACCGTGACAATGGGACCCTTCAAAAATAAATAATAAACTAGAAATTATATGCAAATTCACGACCCATAAGTTCCTATAGAAATTGGTAACCCTTTAACTGCAAGGGGAAAAATGCCCATAATTTATTCACATTGAAAGATGTAGAATACGGTAGATTTTAGTGGCATTTAAAATGAACGACATCAGTGTACAGACGTGTCAGTGAATAGAGTGAAAGTGAACAGTTAAATATAAATCACAGTTACTGCTACGAATTTTGGCTGAACAGTAAAAACCTTTGCATACCTATGACGCGTTGAAAAAAAAACACGTAAAAAGTGCGCCACAAATTAAATTAAGGTAAACGTATATACGTCGTCTGACATTAATAAAATATAAAATAAACAATATCCTAATGGAAGTAGTAACTTAATATATTTGTCAATACATTTTACATCGCGGCGTGACTCTTATGTACGAAATATATTCGAATTGCAAATAACCTAAATACTGTATACCTGATCGCGATGTATTTTAAACTTTACTATAATATTTTAAGGTACCTTTTCGTTTGTTATAATGATGCCTTCCTGATAAGTTAGTCCCTATAGTGTTTGCTCGTGTTTGATCGATTGACAAGTTGTGGGTGGGGTCTCTGATGGTGTAATGGTGTTGCCATGTACTAAAGATATATAAACTAAAACAAATGAATTATATTCAAAATGATATAACTGTTACCATTCGAACCAATTTATAGACAGAAAAATATTTTAGACTTACATACAAAAAATAAAAAAAAAATGTTCTTCTTCTTACACTGACATCATGCTATTACCTTAATTAATTCTCCAGTATTGCCAGTGAGCATAAATTAATTCAAACACAAAAACTATAACAGGTTAAAAGCGATGACCATAACTTAAAATGTAATGAACAATAATGTTTTTATATTCAATTTATTCCCGTCACAGGTATGTATGTACGATCGTTTGCACCGTGATATCTGTCCGTCTGTCTCAAAATGGTTGTGTATCTCGTAAACTGAACTTATAAGGCTCTCTTGTAGTTCCAAAACAAACTAATTGCAACCTAATTAATACACGCTAATGACTCTATGTCGGGTGTTAGTTATGCGAGTCGTTGTGGCGTCCCAGCTAGTACTTTATGATCCTTAACATAGATCTCTCATTCCTACGCACCGACGTAACCAAACAGGGAATCGAACCGCTTGCCACCACTAACTGGAGCGATCGTAAAATTTTATTCCTATGTAAGCATTTCAAATGACTAATAATGGTCGGACTCGTTGGCTCGAGTCAATCCGAATGGGAAATGTTATGTGGAAAACTTAGTCGCGTTTTAAAACAGAAATGTAACCGAATCAAGTAAATCTTTACTACATATCCATTGATTATTTTAATATAATCCAATTAATTAATGTTCTTAATAGTAATATATTTTATATACAATAGCTAACATCTATAGCGTATGTGACAGGCTGATATGCCAATTTTGGGAATGCGTTTAGTTGTGCCCCATCGATTGATTCCCTACCCTCCGGGTGAGTGCATTTAAGAGGGTTGCGAGGGACCAACTATATAAAATACACTTATATATCAATGGAAGAACCAATTCATAGTTTGAAAAACTTATAAAATACATACCACGATTAAAATTTCCGCCCTAAAATACGTTTCAGCTCACGAAAATAAAACTAAAAAGATGTATAATAGTATATACAACATATTATATATAGTCTAGAATATTATGTATTGACAATAATTCACTTATATTAAATAAAAAACTACTAGGTAGTAGGTAAGTACCTTATTATATACATATAAGTTTATTTATACAGTATGTTCATTTTGTGTCTTTATACTTTATAGGAATCATACTTTGGTTTCCAATAAGATTAATTCCATAAGTACATATAAATATAAAGACACCCGAACTAAATAGAATTCAATCATGTGTATACAAATCACGACATTATAATGTATCGATAAATCATTAAAAATAAATTGTTAAAATACTCGACACCCCGTTAATTTATTCGCATGTGTTTTTTTTTATATATAATCGTTATCGTTATATATAAAGTCCAAATGTCGTTTCGTTGTAGATGTGTATAATATGAATGTTTGTCTGGTTTTATATTAATAGTAACAATAAAAGTGTCTTACCTGACTCGCGAAGTTCAAGTAAAAAAGTTTACGCGGCGCGGATGCGATAATATAAAAAGGAAAGTTAGAACCGGTACCGAAAACTAATAGAACTCAGAGCACAGATAATAAAAGAAAAAGAAAAGATAAGATAAGATATGAAAATGACTTTAAGCCGTTGGAAGGTCTCCGAGGAAATTCAAGAAAATCGTCGTACCCAGCCGGCGTACTGCGAACGAATGTCCCGCTCAAACTACGCTACAATTTCCTCCGCGAAAGCCGAATCGACTGCGCTATAAGTATAGGGAAGGGTGGTTTTTCCTTCGAATATCATAAGTATACCTTTCTTTATATCTGAGCAAGAACTACGCTCACCCCTTGAGGATACGGCGTGAGGCTTGATCGCGGAGCGACAATGTCTTTGTACAACTAACTCTGACTGACACACGCGAATTACAACTCTGGCTGTATATGTATACAGTCCCAAATCTACTGCAGATACATCCGCTATGGTACCTTCTTGTAGATAAAATATTTGTAGTAAGGCAACGGTAACATAGATAAAATGTATTGGGTGGCGAACAGAAATATATTTATATATGTAGATTTAGGTCGGCTCGGGAGCAAAGAATATTCAGGCTCGCCTCACGTGACTGCAGAGACATATTTAATACGATATTATAATGGAAATATGAAAAAATGTAGCCTGTGAAATCATGATGTGCAGATTGGGTGCGACAAACAATATGTCGTAAAATATATGAGGCTTATATGTCAGTCTATTTTGATTTTCCTTTGTTAGAGCCAACCTGGCAACACTGTTTAATGAGTGGAAAATTTAGTAGCGTTAAAATGTTAATTTTTACACTCGAAAAGCAGGCGCTCATGTGTCGCCTTCCAGAGAGATAGGTTTCACGGACAAATGACGACACGGCGCGGTCAATATTTATATAATGTGACACGAATTGAACAACGGGAGGTCAAATGTATGAAGAAATGAAAGCAACAGGTCCTAAGAGAAGACAATTAGAGGCGGGAGTCTAAAGACTTTGGTCCCGGGAAGTTTGGCGGGAAAACGGCGCTAATAACCTGTTGCTTCCGCGGCTAAATTAAATATGAGAGAGGGACGCGACGCACTCGTATATATCGATGGTTCATTCATCGACTGTTATTAACAGGCGTTACATCAATGCAGTATCGAATTTAATCGATTCATATCCAAACAGTCATCAAATCCGAGCCTATGTTAAGGACTGCATTCATTCATCATCTCGAACTTTACATGTTACCAGGTTTTTTAGCACTTCATAAGTACTCGGAGCGCTATCTTAGAATATCGATAAAGTAAAACGTTGACGTCGACAGCGCCCCGCACTTACATCGCGAGAGAGTGATAGACTATCTGTAGATAACTTGAGTTAGAGAGAGACACGAGATGGGACCGCGACCAGATAAGTGTTCTAATTTATACTCAAATTGCGAACGTCGTCACGAGAACCACGTGCTAAATAACATTCTTACACCACATAGGTCTTATGTGTGACACTAGTTTATAGCAATTTAGATCTTTACTACCTAAACATTAAGCACATTATTGCATACAGTTCGCTATTTATAATATTGTCTAGCAATTTTCCATTTCTGGAAACGAAGTGCTACAGCTCCTTAAGACGTTTAATGAGTTTGTTCCTTATTGCGTCAGCTTAAGGGTGATTGTCGTCCGAGGTGAGATTCTGCAAATTAATACATCAGATTTTAAAAGAAAGCCGTGCATACTAACTAGGGCTGTGTCAAGGTTAAATTGGTGGAGGGATTTTATTAGCGACTCGGTTACTGGGTTAACTGATTCAGAATGGGGTGGTAATGTTTAGGTTTAATGTAATTGATGCGATGTCTTCGTCTTTGTTAGGTTTTAATAACTTCGGAATGTCGGCTATTCTTCAGTTGTTTACGTTAATGGAGTGATTATAATTTATTTTTCATATTAAACTTTCACATAACAAGACAAAGTGACGTCCAGGAACCAGTGACATGATATATTAAAGTGCTACTTATAATTATTATATGGCTGTTGTTAATTTAACATAAAATTTTACCGTCCAATTTGCATGTTTTACTAACTGTATAGTTAACAAACCGTTACAATGACTGAGCTCAAGTCGTTTATAACCCATTAAATTTAACCGGACCTTATTGATTTATTACGTTAAGATGGGGCTGTTGTTACGCAAGACGCGTTATAAAAATAAATTAAACATACATATGCATACATTATCGTAATTAAATCAACATGATTAGATTAAATTATAATTATTATAGTAAAAATAGTATCCGCAGCTGGTGGACATGTAAGTCACATAATGAAAGTCGGCAGACATCATTATATATTTCCAATACCCTCAACTATATGTCTTTGTTACTATACCCAAGATGGCGTCCCCATGTGTGCTTGTTATCCATTCACTCTACCCACCATATTTCCCATTCGTTTTGACTGACTCCACACTACACAAAACTAACGGCGCTACTGATATTTCTTTAAAACATACATATATAACCATAAATTAGTTTAAGTAAACACTATTCTTTAACATGAGTAATATTTATTTAATTAACAGAAAGATCATATAATAAACATATATTTATAAAAAAATATTAATAAATAAATGTAATTTTATTGATGCATTATGTTATATATAATAAAGAATGAAACTGTATCATACATTTATTTATTTGATTATCTTAGAATATATTTTCATTTACCTGAATTTTCATTTACCTCCATCTACATATAAGCCGTGTCCCGTTCTAGTCCCCCATCGACATCTCAAGAGCTGCTTGTTAGATCACAATATGAATCTAGCGTATCTACAATATTCTTTAAATTGTTATATAAATGACTGTATTACACACACACACACACACACACATATATATAA
>DVQP01000523.1:0-21726 GCA_018231745.1 Danaus eresimus
CGATAATAATTTTATTTTATAACTAAATACGTATTTAAAATTACAATAAGCTTTATTTGCGCTACATGACATTTCAAGGTTTAGTACAAGGAGCAGTCCTTCACAGATTTCGATTCATTTGCCAATGAACGAAAATATTTGAAATAAATGAGGCATAAACGGTGTTTTCCATATATAGGACTGATCAAATTGTTTGTTTTTTTCACTACTGCAATTTGAAGGCAACCTTGTCATGGTTCTTAATTTTATTTTTTCAATACATTCTCAAAAATCTTGTTTCTTATAGACATAAATCTATTGTTCTGGATGTTTACATCTATAGACAAAGCATTGTTCTATACCGTTTTTATTTTTAGTCTTTGAACAACGGAACCCCAAAAATTAAATCTAATCAAAATAAAAAATATACAATAAATGGATGTCAGTTTTATTATAATGAATTTTATCGGAATAATTGATATATTTTATATAACAAACTTTTTAAATTCTAGTACACTTAAATTTAAATCGCTTTCAAATCTACAACTGGCAATTATTTATTTTAATCGTCAATCCAAACGAGTGTCGTCACTAACGAGGTGTGTTACGTCATGAATGATCGGAAATTAGAATAATTGATATGAACAAAATGTTTATAATGCTAATGTTTATTCATAAATGCTGATGAATAATTTAACAGTTTGCTATCATCGGCTCTTTAAATTTAGAACTCCTCTCTGGTTTTATAAGTCTTGTTACACTACAACTATTAATATTTAGTTTAACGAAATCTCGTGTTCTCCCGTTAAAAATAAATTCATCCATTACTAAATTAAAGGAAGGATTTCTTTAAAAGAATTGCAAGGAGAGTTATCATCGGGTAGTTACGTTGTTAGCTTTGTCATTCTAACGCAAGTGTTAATTCTTTACGGGTATAGGAAAACGTAAATCAAATACCATCCGAGGTCTTCGTTATATATAGAATAGTGCGGTTATTTTACTTGCCCTCTTCATACAACTGCTAATCCGACTGTAGTTCTTCCACATATGTAGGAACAACATTTCCATATTGCAGACATTCATGGTTGCATTTGTTAAAAGAAGACGGTAGACATTCAATAGAGTAATATCAGATATGCATTTCGCTTAATACCCTTGTGTTGACGGAAAAATACCTGACTGCTAAATCAAGTAAAAATCGCATCTCTTTGTAGTATTTTTTTGTTATGATAATTACCACTAACTTGTTGTATATAATAAATAAATAAATATGAATAAACAAATCACGAAACAAATGAAATGCACAAACAATTGCTTTTTAAATCGATATGAATTATAAAACTATTCTAGTTCCATTCTTTAACAGGAAAATTAATAAGATTTTTTTATAGAATAGTATTTGATTACGAAAGGACTACAGGCAAGTGACGCTTTCGCCGAGTTGTTTATCCTATAGGGCGTTATTCCGCTTTCACTTATTTACTGCAAGCTATAACTACAAATTTATTATCAAAACTGGTTGGACCATTACATTAGGGACCAATTTTAGTCACAGACAATAAAATCACGCATATAACAATCAAAATGCAACATTTGGAAGAATTGTAACGTCATTAGCTGTTTGGAATTATATAATTTTTGCTATGTTATGTTGCACCCTTGACCACAGTCATAGTTACAAGGTTTTATCGGATAAAATTTCTGTTATGTTCAAGAAATATAGTAACTGTGTGATGCAAATTAGAATCACTTACAATGCATACCATTGTTAGTAGATAAATTCACACAGTCGCGTAGGGAAAAGCGTCAATGACAAATCGTAACTTGGTTGCAGGTACATAGGGGAAAGAGGGTCTACAGAACAATATGATATAATTGAATGCAATTGATGCTATAATCTACAAAAAGCACATATTTTATGTAGCATTTCACGAGAAACAAAAACCTGAATATTTTTGAACAAGCGTACTAGCCATAAAATGCGAAATTTTATAAAGTTTTTTGTTGTACTAAAGAACTACTGAGCAAATTTTGATTAAACTTTCCAGTAGGTACCTTAAACATCAGATAGAATATATATTTGAATATCGTACACATAAAAACACTTGAAACACTAAAGGTAATTTGTAATAATTGTTTACCTCATGTTTTAGCAGAGTTCATACATTTCTGTCTGACCACAATTTCAAAGTCCACGTGGATGAAGTCCTAAGCGAAAATGGTAAAAAGTGGCATTCAATCCAATTGTTTGTTATAAAACGCTTAAATATATAAAAAAAAAACACTTTTATATAATATCATTATTATGTTTATTATTATAATTCACATAACAAGCAAATTTAAGATTCAATAGACAAACTTCGAATTAAATTTACATTCAACGCTAAAAAATATCTTAGTGGTGATATAGAGAAAATTGAAATCTCAGCATATTTGAAATAGATATATAGCTATTCCATTATTACATATTCATTTATATTTTTATTTATTTATAGAATTTAATATACATATATATATATTAGATTTAATGAGATATGTTTGCACAAATTGCTTTTTATATTTATTAGTACCCCGGTCTCCTCTACACATATTGTTCTATTGTATTTAGTGCATGCACGCCACTCAACCATAGCATTACAAAACCCATAACATTATTGTTTTTTTTTTGGTAGAAACATATAAATGAGAAATAAGCTTTTTATATAACTACTTCTTTTTTTATATTCACTATATACATATTTAAAGCCTTGCTTTCCTGTGCGTATTTACACAGAATAGAAAGGGCCTGTTCGACTGCTTGGATGTAATAATATTTAAAATGATTATCGGTTCAAAAGACGAAGGTAAACATGGTATTGAGTTTAATAATTCATTGATTTACTAAGTTCAGAGCGTGATCTCACGGGTGCGACGGTGCAAGTGGAAATCAAGTCTCACAGCCACTTATGCCATCGATGCTTATAATACGATATTAGATACTTCTTGGAAATATAACATATTCTTTTATACATTTCGTTATTTGTCAATATTTAAATCGCCAGAGTTTTATTATATATACATACTTATATGTTTATATTAAAATATTTTATTACAAAGCCAATAAAACTACACTACATTTAAGGGAAATATTGAGATATTCAAAGTATTACACACTTGGATATGAGAATACGAGTATTGACAGTCTCGGAAACAGTTCAGGTGATAAATATGTGCTGTATCGATGTCAAGACAGTAATGGCTATAGGACTTCCAAGTCGTTTGAACTAGTTTCCAACAAAGAGGTTATAGGTCGCTTCCGTGAATTAGAAACCATGACGAGAGTAAAGACGAATCGAAACATCGTTGTTTGGACCGTCTATTAATCGATCCGTCCATCAAATTGCCATTGAGGTTGTTTCCATTTATTACGCAAATTGGACTTAAATTTTTATCACCGCGCCGTTGTTCAGCTGTGTGTAATATCTATTCATTTTAGAATCCGTTACAAGTAACAAAAAAGGTTATTAAAGTACTTATGTATAATTTCTGTTAAAAAAAAAATTAATTATAAAAATAAAAAGTAATGTCTAAAAGCATTATTTTTTAATATACCATAATAATATGAAAAAAAAATTAAGGACTACATATAAAAATTCTAAAGAAAACATAGTAATCCATTATTTTGTATCTGTAGATAAGAAGCAATGAAGTAATGGAAGGTCTAATCGCCATGAGCCTTGGTTTTAGCCAAATAGACTTTGTTTTCGTTGACGACTTTTTATTTAAGTAGCCGTTATTATGAATGAACGGTACACTTTACAAATAAAATACATTTAAAATTGCCGTTACTTCTACCACAAAATATAAAGTCCAAAGTTAGGATTATGAACTATTCTGAATGGGCACACTCTAAACAAAATTTGTAACGTGTTTCAGTTTTCAGTTATTAAAAATTAAAATAAAAACATAATAAAAATTGAAAAATATTATTAATAATGATAGCAAAATTTGATACTCAATAGGTAAATAAAATAATAGCCTTAAATTTAAAACAATACGAAATTTATATTGTGTAAT
This sequence comes from Danaus eresimus, assembly GCA_018231745.1. NCBI lineage: Eukaryota > Metazoa > Arthropoda > Insecta > Lepidoptera > Nymphalidae > Danaus > Danaus eresimus. The sequence continues at coordinate 4,036 of DVQP01000523.1, forward strand.
ACAATCTATATATTTATACCTACATATTTCTTTTTTGTTTATAATGTAATTGTTTACAATGTACACGAATAATCAAATTACTCATTGTATTCTTCTTCATTTTGCAGATAAAATTTTTTCTTGTTAAGCAAGCAAAAATATTATCCTATCATAACATCTTGTAATTGTTTTACTTATTCCTGCTCTCTCTGTTTGTTAATGTTACCCTATCCATTAAGTTGTACAAATTTGTAAGGGTTTTTCTATGTCAATATGGAATGATTAAGTCTATAAATAGGGTTTATGACCTTTAGATGATCGGAGAGAACTAAATTATTTGTATTTTAATATTGTCAACTCATAGCTTTATTGATTCTTCTTATCTCCTAAAACGATTGCCCTTTCAATTCCACTTACATGGTAGTGCTCGCAAAACCGCAAGACCTTTTGTCTGTCTAATTCGAGAACAAATATAGAAGCCACCAGCCACATACCGCATGAGTTCGTCTTATAATAGATAATGTAACAAAAGCAATATATGCATGATTAATTTTTAAATATTAGTTTCACATAATACTGTTAACTAAATATTCGTTGTTTTTGAAATACGTTTTAGTTTTTGAAATATTTTAAATGCATTATGAATCTTGTGTCTTTTTCAAGAAAATTTTTTGTGTTATACAATTTGTGTTAAAAATTATATTGATAGTCACCTATTTTGTGGAACTGAAAAAGAAAATTCTTCATGTGTTCCTATAATTGAGAACCATACCATTGGAGTATATAAAAATAACTCGTCTGTCCTCTTAGATCGCCTGTCCCCTGGATAAATGTGTAATTTGATACATCAAAAGTTATAAGTCCGCAATTTTACATGTCCGCTTTATTCGATTTAAAAAGACGTCACTTATCCGACCACGCAATGTAATCTAACCTAAATGTGTGTGCATAATTTCATTTCGTTAGTTTGATAATACTGGCTTTTGAAGATGCTGAATATTAAATGATATGATAATGATATACGTGAAAACATATAAAATTGTATTTTTATTATTATTAAATAATCTTTTTGTCTAAATTTATCGTTTATACTTAAGTTTATGTAATGCAAATATTGATTTCTAGCTAATAACTTTAAGCCATTATTTAATTTCATAATCTTATTTTTATGTATCATCTATTGATTTTACGTATATCAAATTTCACATTGGGTTTAAACATTTTGAAATTAATTTATAAAATTATTCAATAATATCGTTATTCAATAATTTATTTGTGACTTAAGTCAGTTGTAACCGTAACATAACATAAAATATATTAATAACGTCTTAACAAAACTGATGATGCTGGGCTAACTAGACTGTTTTTTTACATCTGTAAATATATTTGAAAATATATATTTTATTGTATATAGTAACTACGAAACACAAATTTATAAAATTATTATTATTAAAAAATGACCTGGAAAGTGGAAAAAATAAGTTTACTTTCTACCGTTCTTTCTTATAGTGTTAGTAGATTTTATATTTAAAAAGAACATTTTCATTAAAATGTCATGCAAAGCAAAACGATTGGCTCCGTGTAGTGAAATCTTTGAGTTCATCAAATTTGGGTCGCTATCGTGCTATGGTAGGCGCGTCGGCCTCTCGCTCCGATTGACAACTGCCGTGACGTATCGGCTACGAGATACCGTGACCAATTCGCAAATTAAAAACAACATTGCGAGAAATATGAAACAAATCGAAATATTTTCTATAATAAATCTATTGAAGTTGTTAGATAATATTGTGTCAGACGACACACCATATAAATCCATGTCTGTTTAATGATGACAATGATGACAACTTCATATGACAGCAATAAATAATACTAATAAATCATCTGTTAACATGAACACTGCAAAACAGTTAAGGAGGAAAAATTTATAATAAAAATTGTATATAGATTAAGAATGGAAACAAAAATAACATTGTTTACAAATAGAATGTATGCTGTGTTTACAAAAAGGCGTGTAGAGTTAATTAAGGTCGAGTGTTATTCCTAATTGCGGTTGTGACTGGTGTACCTTAAAAAACTTTGCAAACGTTTAGTTTCAGAGCTGTGAGCACAACACATCGGTAATGTCGCACTTTGACAATTAGATTCGGAAGAGTCTAGTACGTGTTACCGCAAACTTTTATGTGTTCCGCTGTGCTGACCTCCATTTGCTGTTGATTTAAAAATTTTTTTTTTTTTTATTAATACTTAATAAACTCTCAACTATCTACATTTCATATCGACCACAAAGAGGTTTATGAATTAAAAAACGGTTAAGCATTTATCAAGTAAGTTAGTAATTTCATTTGGAGTTATTAAAAACTCATCGGTTCTTAATCGTTTCGATAGCTCCCGTTATGGGACTATTTAAAGTGTCACTCGTAACAATAATGTGAATCTAGAAAATGGTAATGTGAGAAATGTGAACAATGTTCGTATAAAAATACCTTTTGTAACTAGAATATGAAAAAAATATAAGAATAACGATTTTGTTAAAAATATTATTAAAAAATATATATTCATAAAATACAAAATGCAAAGCGCTTAGGATGTTGAATTTGCTTTACTATTTTAAGTTTGACTTTAATGAAAGCTAAAAAAGTATATTATAGTAATAAGTAATTATGTTCTTATTGCCAGGAATCTATAGCTTGAAAAATATTTGATTTGTAAGTAACAACGACTGAGGTGTGTTGATGTTCAAGTTAAAATACGCAATATAATGCAATGATTTTTAGCTTAATTTTAAACATTTCAATCTATTATTATTATTAATATAATGGACAACAATTCATTGCTCGAAAATCGGCGTCTCGTTTGAGAGGACGCAGTTAAAACATAACTTTAATGTCATGAAAATTTAATTTGTGTTGCTGGTTTTTTTCTAAATCTAATAATGTTTATATATATTTCACAATGTTCATAATCTAGACATTATAAATAAAACTCAAATAATTTAAATTTAGGTAAAAATATAATTTCTGAGTTGCTATAATTAAAATATAAGGCAATTGTCTATAACTGTGGCGTCACTTAAAATTTATATAATAATAATATAAAGCTTTCCATACAAACAAATGATTTTCCATAGAATATTAAAATTATCGAAGGCGAGGTCGTAGGAAAAGTGTAGTGCGATTAAATACTTTCCATACGACTAAATGTGAGTTTTTTGGCGTGTTAATTCTTTCACAATTGTTTTAATCCGCCGATCTTCATATTACTTATAGTTAATTAAGAAATATTATACGCGCATTGAATAGACAATTATTACTGATAGGCAATGTTTTTAATAGTGTGAACAAAAAATGTAACAGATGAAAATAATAATACAAAAACAATTTTATAGCATTCCTAATACACATGCATAGCTAATAATAATGCGATGTCGATGCACTTCAATGCAACATCTTAACGGCGATTACTATACGCAAGTAAATAACGTGCTGCAAACGCGAATAAATATATGAGGCAAGGTCAATTTTACTTAGAAATACATATAACTTATAAGCAATCATTTATCTACTTCACAGTACTAACTTCAAACATAGACATGTCATATCATTGAATAAAAAACACATGTACATATTTCGAAATAATATTTATGGAAATTGTGGCGATGCATAATATTTTAACTAAATATTTACTACACTTACTTCAAATTCTATTCATCGACTCAGATTATTTTACACTGTTCTGTTTCCATGAAAACTTTTATTTTTTTTGCTAATAATTTATATGACGTCATGAAACAACGACAGACACGTGAAACCTTAAAAAATTGTATTCCAACGAACCCTTTTTTACTAATACATTTTAATATATATGAATTAAAAAATAAACTACTATCTTTATTTTCTTAAAGAAATTTAATAATAAATACACGGTTTTCATAAATCACAACAATAAAACACAGCGAACAGACGGTACTGAAAAAATCCATTAGAAAGTGCTTGCAAATATTATTTGGAACACAAACATACTTTTTAGATACAGTATCCTTTTATATGGAATGGATACATATTTACTATTAAGATGTACAGATCAGAAAGTAGGATTTAGTTAGATTTGACACTTATTAAATTTATATTAACGTTTTCGAGAATTAGACACCACACAAACGTATGCAAAAATTTAATGTTTAGAAATTGGAAGCTTGTATTGTTAATAGGAAAATAACTTTAATGACCTATAATAATAATTAGCTTCCATTTTTGACAACTATTAAGCGCTGACTTCTGTATTTAATTGTTGATTGAACATAAAATTAAAAATGCATTTACAAGGAACGTTTTAGTTAGTTGCTTAATGGTTTTTGTTTCCGACTTAATGCTTTCAACAACTCACAAGCATTATTCATATGATCATATTTTTCATGTCCTACTTTAATGAAGTTATTGGAATCAACTTAAACCATTCGTGATCGAACCCTCAATGAAGGAAAATTATATATATATATAGGTATGTTTATTTAAAATTAAGCTTAAAAACAGTTAATAAAAAACGGTTATATTTTTAACTATCAAGTAACAAAAATTTCTAATCCTTGCTTGAAAATATTATAACTGTTGATATTTTGGCTATTACGAAAAAATATTGATATAATGCATTGACAAATATATTTTAAAAAATCCATTAACAAAAACACAAACATATTTAATAGATTTCAAACCCACAGAATAAAAAGGCGGGCTGTATAATTTTTATATTATATATCAATAACATTTTCGTTTAATACCAAAACATCAACCTTGACTTTTCAACCTTTCACAATAGGTACCCTAATTTAATACAAAGATGCATCAAATATCAAATGTTAAATTCTTCCTCCTGACTATAGATCTATACACCGCCAATAAAACCTGATATCTAATAATAACAATAACAATTTTAACACTTTCTCAAAAAGTAAATTAAATTTAAGCACTTATAAAACCGCAGATTAATTGTGATTAAGGAGATACAGTAATTTGATTTTAACAAAGAAACTTGAAACACTCACCGACAAATTAAAGAACAGAAATTAATATACCGACAGTTTGTATTGACAGTTATTGATAAGCACTTTAAAATAAACACAATCACAATGAAAGAACCCGTATTTACGAATCCGGCATGTTGAGTTGCGGAGTACGAGACCGTTCGTCGGAGCGATCACAGACATGTGAAATCAGCTGTGGCTGCGGCTAACGGAGCGACGTACGCCCCCTCCCCCCACCTCGGAACAGATTGTCCACCGCATAGCAGATAAGATAATTTTAGTACATTTGTACAGCTTATTTTGAAAAATTTGCAACCGTGGGAATGTAGATTTTTGATTGTCAATTATTCACATCAAGATCGCCTCATTGCGACTTCACGCTTATAAACTGATAGTCTGTCTACTCAACTCGTCAGATAGTGGCTACAGAGAACTAGTGATATGTCTATAAATTATAAGTTATTATCTACTCACAATATGCCTCCCGTTCATTGAAGTTGTTAAGATGTAAATTTATTAATTTAAAACATGTTCAATGTCTTTACTTTGAAATTATATTTTGTATAAGTCTTCATCTGATATATTGTAATATTTGTTTGACTGTGTACCTACTTCCCTGTTATTTTTTGCACGTGAAAAATTAATTTCCAAAAAAAAGACAAATAATTAACACTTTTCAGTTAGAAAAAAACTAAATCTTTATTCAAGTGAGTGTTAGTTCCATGACAATAAATTTCTTTAATACGTTTCAGAAGCCGGTTCTATTATCAGTATTGTATTAAGGACTGTGATAAATATAGCGGTATTTACGTACACATAGCTCAAACATTAAAAAAGCAGGGAAACTTGATAAAAACTCCATAGTAATTTATCTAAGTTTTGTTCAGGAAAATACTACCAATCCGTTTCGAAGGAATCCATGGTTTCTTTTGTTTGGTTGAGGAACCTCTTAAGCCTTGATATTCTGAGTGGCGTGTATTTTTACAAATGTTTATTAAATTAATTGGTTACACATTTACTTTTGTCTTGGTATCTATTATCGGTTATTATACATTTTACGGCCTTTTGATAAATTAAAAATGTTTAGCAACGAAACCTTCCTCACTACTACCTACTTTTCAGTGAGTAAAATTACCATTAATTATTAATGAACATCATTAATAATAGCAATTAGCCAATTATACAGTTGAAATGTGTAAAGGAATTTTATCAATGACTCTTGAGTCTGACTTGCATCACCTGATAAGCCGCAGCAGAATCTGTAAACAATTTTTTTTATCATTTTATCTATGTATTAAATGTGTCGAAATAAGGATAAACGACGCGAAGAATTTGCTATTGATATTACGGCGTTACAGAAATGGTGTCAATTTTTTTTTAAATATCTGCCATCTTATATACAAATATAGGTATTTCATTAAAAATATACAATAAAAAATTTAAAAAAGTTGAACAAATGTCTCACGGCTTAGACGAAACAGAAATAGATTTCGAAATACCATGACTCATCTATAGACATACTGGATTTTTTTTATATATGAAACCGAACTTGAGAATAAAACCATCATTGGAAGTTGCTTTGAGTCATAGCCATCTCCTTGTCTGATTCGTTTGTAGGCGTAGAACATTTTTCTTAAAACCAAATTTCACTCTCCTCCTTGCAATAGCCTTAAATTATATATCTCAACATGAAATACCCATCAGTAATTAAATTATTATCATCTTTAATAAAACATATAAAGAGGAATATAAAAATGATGGTGAAAAAAAAACTTTGGATTCAGTTTCTTAAGAAAAATACAAGCATTATAAAGTTGCGGACTTTGTCTATTCGAGGTGCATTAAAGGAAATAATCGAAAGCGACGTTTACTCCATATAAAATATTAAGGTAAAAACCAGCCTTCTGTCATTCGGACTTATACTTAATGTCATGCCTAAATTAAATCGGTAGTTGTGAGTCAGTAGAGAAAATGTACGGTTCTAAAACAAAACAATATATTTTGATTAACTGTCTTTATCTGATTGTTGAACCAAAATGACTAATCGTCTGACAATATGCGTTTTAAATTTTTGATCCTTGAAATATTATATGCTTCTTTCTAGTGCCGTTAAGAAACATTTTCTTTTCGTATACCATAATCTACCCGTACATAAAATGTCGCTGGGCTCGTTATAAGACTATAATAATATAAGGCTAAAATTATATCGATTAGATTGTACTTGATTCCTTAATTAACATATATATGATTAGATAAATGAAACTCCATTAATAAAAATAAATAAATACATGATAATGGTTCAAGAAAATTATCACTGGGCTGTCGGTAAATTATAAACCAAAAAGGAGTTTTTATGAGTACAATCCAAAATCCAAAGTATACATATTGGATCTTTTGTTTGTAAGTCTATCTTTTGTGGAAGTTTAAATTTACCGCAGTATAATATACTATCTCAACAGTCAATTAAATATTACGTTTCAGGACCGTACTTCCGTTGCTAATTAATTCGATGTCAACAACTGGTCTAAATATCAAAATATTCATCATGGGATAGTATTAGGAAATAATATAAAAATAACATATAAAATTATTTAAAAAAAAGTGAGAATAGTAAAGAGTGTTCTTACATACTTAATTAAAATTCGTCAGGGGCATTGTCATTGCATGTAACGAATGTTTTCTTTCAGAGTCAATAGAGCAAGAAGGTGCTTAACATTCAACGTCGTAATTTCTCTCTTTTAAAAGAAAGTCTTTTCATTGGTTTTAATCAACAAAAATTTAACCCAAAAAAGTAAACCTGGTTATTTGTTATATTTAAACAAAATGGTGATCAAGGTCCAATTTGAATAAATTTATTAATTAGTTTTGTGTTTATCATGTGTTGTCATGGAGGTATATTGTGGTATATAGATCAAGTTGTAATATAATATATAAGATCATTCCAGAATTTTTCCATAAAATAATAAAGCTCAATATCCAATTTAGTGCAATTTGGATTTCAAAACAAATGACCGTAATCTGCACAGAGCGTCTACGTCTAGCCGATAAAAAGCAAATTTTCTCTGTGATTACTAGAATTTAATATTGTAGACATGGAAAATAACTACCAACCTCAAGCCGTATTGTGAATTCTTAAACGGCTGTTGGGGACACAAGAAATAAATTAAAGTTTATACCATGCGAACGTAATAAAAAGGTAAAGTTGCATGGGCGGTATATTAATTGTATCTACGGCAGATTAGAATTTTAAGCGCCTACGAAATTATTAAAAGCAAAAGCCACAACGTATATTTCATGAAAAATCTTTACAAAATTTATTTTTTCAAATTATATTTTAAGACATATTTATTTGTAAAAAATATTTTTTTAAACTTTAATTTCTACATCGTTTTTCACTTCTTTCTTGTAATCTAAACATAATTATTGTTATATAACCTTTCAATTGAACTCGTGTGTGAAAAGAATATTTTGACTGAAGAACTGTCACTATTAATAATCGGTTTTTGTTAACTAAAACGGCGGGCTAATAAAAGCATAATTAAATTGTTATACTTCTTATAAAGGCCAATACAATAGTATCAAATGTGTGGTTTGAAAAAAAAATGATATGTTCATTATTTCTTTCTTCCTGTAGCAGGGCTCGGTAAACGATAGCATCTCAAAATCATGTGCATATCATAAAAGGTCATGTGGTGAAATGAAAAATATTCTGGGTTTTGATAGTATGAGCACTTTTCGGCACCATTACCAAGAACCTATAAAATTATAATGAAATTTATAACTTAAAACTTAATAAAAACAAGAAATTTTATTAGAATATACGTTAAAGTTATGTATAATGAGATCTAAGATTTTCGCGAGTCATTGAAATAAAACTAATATATTTTCGGATTTACTACGCGATTTTTTATTACTTTAAAACTAATTAGTTTTAAAGTTATGTATGTGCTTCATTATATTTAAGGTGGCGTTCTTATTGCTATTATTATTACTAAATAATTTGTCATATGTATCACTAAAATAAACAGCAATAACTACATAATTTCTCTATTTTCTATATTATTATTGAAAGAAACAAATACCTCTCCAACGGTGCAGCGGAAAATGCCGGTTGGTATACATGGTAATGTCTCAAAATTCGGCATCACACTGTCCATTGGTAAATTATGGCCATATTTTCTACACTGAAAAATTAAAAAGTATTGAAACCTTACTCTATTACAATATTGGGTTTTGTTAATATCAACTCCAACTACAACTTAAGTGTCCGTGCCTCTATTAAAAAATAAATTAACAGGAATTAAAGCATTGAACCTATCTTGATACACATTATTTTAGTCTCCATATTCCTGGTAACGTCTTCTACCTCAGTGGAAATAATAAACTATTTATTGTACTCGCTTACATTTAAAGTGCACGACGAGAACTTTGATCTGATATTCGATTTCATCGAATAACTTTTCTATATGTAAAAAAAGTTCTCATAAATCCGGAAACAACTTACATCATATTTCGCCGGTGAGGGAGGTGGTTTCAAAGAGCCGCCACTCGAACTTCCTGTACTTTCACTAGATCCACAGCTATCTTTATTGGACGATCCACCACATGCATCACTTCTATAACGCTGACTTGACCTCATAAATTTTTTGCTTTGGACAGTATATCGAACCAATTTCGATATGGTAGCCATTTTCAATATGGAAACTTATTACACTTTTGTATTTATTCTAGATAAGCCTACTTTAAAATTTGTCTTCGTTTATTTAATCATTAAATTAATTATAGTCTAATTTTGTTTCCAATACATGTCACATATTTTACTGACGTATTGATAGATGTCTTAATATTCAGGTTTGTTTAGATGAACCTCATTTTATTTACAGAAACTTCAGGGCAGTACAAAAAGTAATGCACCCTATAGTGGATATAATAAATATTTTAAAAATAATTCGCGAGGTTTAATAAATCCTTATGGAAACGAATGTAGCAGTGAATATTTACTTTATCAGACAATTTTCTTGTTACAAAACTGATCTTAAACTGGTACCAGTATTTTAGATTGAGATTTGGTTCAGAAACTATAATGTGCGCCTGAAAATTCATCTGATGACTTTTAATACAATTGGTAAACATAAAATGCCACTGATGTTCAGCTTATCTTGTGGAACTATAGGAATAATATAAAAAAGTACTTGTAGGAATATGTATATCAATTTCTCTAACAAATTGGATGAGAAAATCACAGAATTCAAGGATAAGAAAAAAATATTACAAAAAAAATATATAATGTGTTTATTCTAATTAAATCTTTGGACATTTTTAATTTTATTTTAAATATTCAATATCTGTTAAAATATTCGCTTGGCTGTCTTATTATAATAGAAAATTTAAATCAGTATTGATTGTATAAGTAATTTATTTAATGAATTGTAATACGTATTGACATTAAAACTGAATTTAATGACTCCTTCGAAACGTAATATATTATATATATAAAGAAATGAAAAATAAATGTATGTATTTTTTAAAAATTTTAAATAATTATTTTAATATTAGAAGGGAAAAAATAATATTAACTATTATATGTAAAATTATTACTTGTCATACATATTTTATTTTTTTGCTTTATGCTATAATACAATTTAATATAAAAGAAATTCAAATTTTTCCAAGAACTCTATGTTAACTGCTGCTCCCCTAAAATTATACAGAGATATATATATTAGTATATGAATAGAATGCATTTTGATATGTCGCGCTAGAAATCTATCGACGACTCTGTTGACAGATAAATCATGTCAATTAATTATAGTAAGTAAGTTTTAAATATCCGTTTTTTAATAAGAGAATTTCCGTGTTATCATAAAACTTGAAATTTTAATATTTATACAATATTGTAAGTCAATTTGTATTAAAAGGACCCATTTTTTTTGTTTTGAATATGATAGTCATGTTAATCTAGTCCTGTAATAATCGAAATAATTGTATTTTATTGTCATTGTTTTTAAGTATAAAAATGTGTTTAAAATATACATACTTATAATATAACACAAATTAAAGGATGGACAAAACTTGATCCTTAAGTTATATGCTAAGTAAATAAACTATATATATATATATAATCTGTGTCTAAGACTTTTTATCGCCGACGCAATTTATTTTCTAATTTGCCTTTATACCGCCTGCTATTCGAAACCAATGGACGGTATATACATAAAAAGTTCACCTATGAATGTAACTTCTATACTCATCCTGTCAACAGTAACCCGAGTAAAAGTAAAAAGAAAGCTTTCACTGAACTTCTAACATTTAAACAGCTTTCCTTTAAACCGTTTGACTCATAATAATAAACTTAGAAATTAGGTTAAAATGTCGAACTGTCGAACTACGTTTATGACCGGTACATAAACGTCATTCCAGCGGGCGGAACCAGTGAAAAGTTTAACTAGTTTACAGTCATCGATAAAAGGTCTCGATTTTTCGGCTGTAAAAAAGTTAACAACCATCCACTCCCATAAGTATTTATTGCCAAAATCGGTGAATAGACACAGTTTATTTGGTTACATGTATCACTATTCAGGACTAAATATATAAAACATTTTTTTTATAACTCAAGTATTATTCTAAACGTTTTTAATAAAGATATTAAATGTTGGAATGTACAAGTATTTAAATATTGGTTAAAATTTTTGGTCGTTCCTATTTAAACACGAAATAAGGTTTTTAGCGTCCGTGATTGGCATTATGAGGAAAACTGTCAGAGTGGAAACATTTTTGTAAACAGTGGTATGGAAAGTTACGTACGATGTATTAAAAATATAATTTTGCTTAAAACTATTTAAATTTAATTATGAAAATAAAATATCTATCTCACGTACTAAAAAAAAATAAGCTTAATTTTAATAATTTAATAATTATACCAACATATAAAAGCAAATAAGACCATTTAATTCTGTTTTTATAAATGATAATCCTGTCCTCATCGTCGCTTTGCTATCTCTTCACATATTGATCGTCCCTATTGACCCGTCAGCAGTACCTAAAGACCTTTAAGCGAACCGAAATACCCCTAGGAAGTTAGCTTATTACTATGATAAAAATAATTTTCAGTTTAAGTTGCGTATAACTTGAACTTAATACTAACCTGGGAGGTTATAATCACGATTCTCATTCCTGCTATTGAATTGACTAATTACATTATCGTACAGTACTTTTAAAGTTGAATTTACTAAAACTATAGCAAGTGACACTAACTTCCAACCGATTCAATTTGGCAAACCGTGTAGGTACCAAACACCCTGTTACAACATTCCGTATTTTTTAAACTAAGATTATCATTAGGCATAAAGTGATACCACGTAAATGCTTCCAAAAGGTCATTAATAGTATACGATGAAAGTGAAAGACGCGTCATTAAACGTAATGTTAATTGAAAGAATACCAAATCATTAGTTCTTGTTAGAAGGCTACCAAATTCAGGTAAACACGTATAAGGCATGTTTAAACATAAGTATCATGTTTAAATATAAGGCATGTATAAGTAAGGTACTTGTTATTTTTTTTTAAAATGACACTAAAAACGGAGATGAAAGTTGCAAGTTTCATAAATTTACATTTTACAAATAAGCCTCATAGTAGACAACCTAATTGGCTACAAATAGTGTCTTTTTTTTATCAATTGCAAGTTTACCAGATACAGATCAACTCTGAACCCGCTTTCTCAAGATTCTTAAGCGACCTGGACACAAGGGCTATCTAACAGTAAAACTTAATCCTATGGTATTTCTTTGTCAGCCTATTGGTTGCCACTGCTGAGCAAAGGTACCTTCACAAATGAAGTTGGTACCTTGCGCTGCGCTTGCTGAAGGCGGATTGGATCTTTCAAACTTATAATTTGAAATTATAAGTGCAGGCTTCCTCACGATGTTTCCCTTCACCGTCCGAGTCTTGTCTAACTAATCTTAGAAAGTAACATAACGCGGAAAAAAATTACTTTGGCACTGGCCAGGTTTTCAACCCGTACCCTCATGCACCGAGATAGTGCCTTTCTCTTTTCGCCACCTATACTTACTATGGAATTTACCATCCCTTAAAATAAAAAACAATGGTGCTTTTGAATACGCTTTAGGCCTAGAAATGTATATTTCAAAAGATTTGTTTTTGTTATTCAGTTATACTAAGGACTGAGCAGTATAGTCTTGTCTTGCCTTTTCAATAGAATAAAATTTGGTTAACAAAATATTAACTTCACGTAGTGCAAATAAACAATTATGCCGGTTTAACATTACAAAACCGATTTCTTTAATTCCATTGTCTTCAGAAATCAATCAAATTAAGTTTAAATTTAAAGAATAAGCGATTAAATTGCTGTTGAATAGTTATATTATTATTTTTTATTTACAAGTCAATTGTGATTTTTCGTATATGTATTTCGCAAATAAAAGTAGCCCTAATAGTACACGCTTTAAAATCATTTTATTAGTAATATCAATATATTTTACGCTAGGGATTTTAATAACTTAGCCTTAGAAAAGATGTTAGACAAGAAACTTACTTTCAATACTGATATACTAAGTCAAAACCACTAAGTTTAGGATTGTTTCCTTAGATATAGATTAATAGAATTATTATACTTATAAATTTATTGTATCGACAGGATAAAAATATCACTAGCACAGCTTCATTACTAGGACTGGCAATCCTGCGGCTGCTTCTTTATTAAAATTTGTATTATCCGCCTTAGAAGAACAACCTGTACAAATTTATTGGATTGGTGAAAGAACTACCATTTTCTTATCTGGAGCTACTAGATTGGGTATTTTAGAGCCGCCACTGCTACTTAAAGGATTTCGACCAGGCTGAATACCAGGCGGAGTCTCAAAGCAATCTGCTTTGCAAGGGGCATCCCATAAGCAAGGCGGAGGTGGCTTCCAGTGTACGCAACCTGGTCTTGTACAAGGCTCCTCCTTAACTACAGCTTTAACCTCACGTAATCGTCCGCCCGGTCCACGGACCATATTACTAGGTGCTAATTCTTTATTTTGGAAGCGGCTTAATATAGTCTCAATTGTTTTTTCATCGAAAACAAATAGTGAATTGGTATTGTAATTGGAATCACATCCACAGTTTGCAGACTGACTTGTAAAGTTTAAATTATTACCTTCGGTGTTAAAAGGTGGACACTTACAACATTGCTTAGCCTTTGTAGACACATCAGGAACGATTCCCTTCAATTCACAAACAATAAATCTTTTGCCACCGCCAGAGCCTGCACTTGATTCTGCTAGCCCTGATGACCCTCCACCTTGGGCGCGGTAATGTGCTGCTAAAGGTGCGGGATCTGCAAGTCCCCGATTACGAGCTAGTTGACTAGGCGCACAAAGAGGATCTGGCAGTACAAGACATGCAGGCTCCCCTCCACAACCAGTTCGTCTGCAGTCATGTTGAAGCCCATTTCGCTTAATACAGTGACAACTGTAATACATAATACCGCCTCTTAGCTCACGGCTCTTGGTCCTTTTGAGTTGATTTTCCTTTTCATCCTTTTTTTCCGTACCACTCTCTTCCGTCCTCGGGGCTACATCACTGGACTTCAGGATCTGAAATTTTTTGATATAACATCTTATATCAATTGTGTATCATCCATGTCCGCCGTGTATGCTTATTTTTTTACCCGAAACCTTTAGCGGGTTAGAAGACTGGTACAGTCCAACTCACTACCACTGCGAAACCAGATCAAAATCGCTGAAGCGCGTAACGTAGGTCTTTCCAGGTGGAGGACGGCGAACGCACGGCGGACAGATCGGTGGACATGGCCTCGGACAGCAAGGGCCCGCCCGACACAAATATCGGATCGACCCTTGCTGGAAGAACTGGCAATCCTGCAGCCCATTACGCTTAAACGCAGATCGCGGCAGGCACTGCAACTAAATATTACAATGGCTCTTAATAATTCTTACTATAAAAATATACAAAGGCAATACAAGCCATAAATTTGACTACATTATGCGTGAAAGACGACAAAGAACTACTTTAGTAATGTAATTTTGGTATAATCCTTTTCTCTAACAGATCTAAAGGACAAAAAAACTAATTCTAATAGCAGTGATTTATACTGACTACCAGAAAGGAAAGTAATCGAAAAACAACCGGGTTATGTTTAGTAAAGTTGGGTTTTCTTTTACCCTGCTATGATCAAAAAAAATCGTGATAAAACAGCAATAAATGGTAAGGAGCCCTAATTTTCTATAAATTTAAAATCTTAATAGGCTTTGAACATTTTAAGCCAATCAATAGAAAACCATTTTTTAAATTTATATGTGACTTGTAGCCGATACTATGAATATTTACACCTAGTGATAAAGCTTTTGGAAAACCGCGTATGCAATCTTAACATTCATTGTACATGAAATTGATTTCAAATATTTGTTATGTCATTCTTTGAACATATGATTTACCTAAAATTAGTTTACGCATTCTATTATAATATACTATAATTACAACGAAAATATATTTTTTTAATTTCTACTTTAAACATATTCTACCTAGAAACCTTGTGGTTTTTAACTTACTGGTGGTCCACAGTCTTCATATTTATAGCATACCATTGGACCACATGGAGAACACCTGTAAAATTTATTTATTAAGGTTTATTCATACAGATAATTATATGAAATCTTACCAATCCAAACCGTTAAAGCTTACATCTTGGTTACCGAGAGATTTTCAGATTCAGAGAAAGGAGAGGATTTTCAGATTTTACTTATTTTTCTTTAATTTTATTTAAAATGTAATGAGATATTTTCACTTAAAAATTTTGAATTTATATGATTTTTTTAATAAATTTATGCGAAATACATCTGTACAAAAAAGAAGACAGATATCATCTGGCCATGGTTTCTAATTTCAATTCACGCTACAAAATATTAATCAAATTTAAATTTTCCAACATGCCAGAATTTTAATAATAGAAATAAGTTTTCGACAAAAGAGTTCAATTGTATGAATGATCTAATGTCGCATCTTGCAAATTATGCTTAGAGGCTCAGCGTGTGGGTTAAAACTATGTTTAGCGCAAGCAATTTTAGCCGGACCACATAACGGAACTGGTTGTATTTCACACAGTGGGGACGATTGGCAACCACTTCTACGACAGTCGTATTGCAATCCATTTCGACGAAGGCAAAAACAGTCAGTATACAGCATACCACCCCTTAACTCGCGACTTTTACTATTTCTTAAAGGCGTTATCATTCTGCGGGGACCCATATTGTTAAGAATAATATTTGTTAACTTAAAATTTAATGTATTAAATGTTTTTGGTTAAAAATTATGTTATTAATTCACTTTAAATTTAGAAATAACATGTAATATAAATTTATGTTTAGTGTAAATTAATCGATCTGAGTATTTTTTGTGAAATCTAGTAGGTTGAGGGCTATTATTTTAAATATTACAAATAAAACGGGGTTCCTTACATTATTATCTTCAAGGAAATTTATAACTCAATTCATTTAGTCTTATTTAATAACGAAATTAATTTACTACGAAGTATTTTTATTGAGACAGAAACAAAATGATTAATTGTTGGGCTTGTGTACATAAACGCACATTACATATGCAAAGCTTCGTCAAACCCGAGTCCTTTTAGAGATAATTGTTCATATCTTAATATTTTGAGTAGTTTTCAGTACATTATAATAATTTCACAACAATAAAATATGTAACATATATATAAATCCTAAGAAGTTATATTAGAAATAAAAATATATTTTATTATTGGCTGGAAAAAGAATAAAAGTCTAGAATATTTCTTAAATTCTCAGTTCAAACCGTTTCAGAGGTGATTTGTATAAGCTTTTTTCATTGTAAGGTCAGTACAATAAAATCATTCAAGTGATAAACATATAAAAAGTCAAAAAAACTTTTATATAATTTATAAACATTAACATAAAATTCCTCTGGAATTTTCCATTTCTCAATTTAGCTTCAGCTACAACTAAATCAGACCAAAATGTAAGTAAACATATCGTGATTTGAAATTCCAGCATCTAGTATTTATGAACAAAATGTTTTAGTTGGTCGAAATAGTTGACAAAACGCTCTTATTCTAACGTGATTTTCTTAAGGTGTGGACCTTGTGGTGGATGCTGCGGAGGCTGCTGCGGTGGCTGTTGTTGTCCGTGCATTACTATATACACGTGCTGTACGAAGATTTGTTAAACGTGTCGTTACAGAAGCGGCCATGACAAGGTCTTCATGGGATGCTGCCATGTTAGCCTTATCAATAATGTCCGTTACAATTCGTGATGTTTTATGAAATAAAGTTGTTTGTATAAAATGTACATAATCTTTTTATTTTCCATAATCAACGCCTGGAAATTATTTAGAATTGTTGTTTGGCAGGAAAATTTCCACCAAATTCCTCGAAATCTGTTCCTATTCTAAATATATATGCTTAGGATTCCTGAATTGGGATTTCGCAATAAAAACTAAATTAGCCCCCAAAAGCTACCAAACGAAAATCAATGTTTTAACTAACTTCAATTTACTTTATCCAATATATTGAGGGGAATTTATAAATATTTTTGTGTTGCTTTGTAGCCATCGAAAGTAATCCCACTAAAAGGATTTTTTGCAATTTCGTTATTTGTGCTATGGTAGAGACACATTGTATAGTTATGCCCATTTCCTTA
>DVQP01000524.1:0-21722 GCA_018231745.1 Danaus eresimus
AACCTGTTCTAGTTATAATTAAATATTAACTGATATTAATATATTACAGTTATATATAAGAAAATTTTAATAAATAATATTATATAAAAAAATACCTTAAAAATTTTCCTACCTAAAATTATTGATTGTAATAAACCTCTAATTTAAAAAAATAGGTCTTTTTAAACGGTCACTTAATAAAAGCAGTGGGACTTTCCTTTCTTTTATTCCTTTTTTGTACGAAAATTTGACATTATGATTGACGTATAGCCTCATAATATATTTACGTTCGGAATAAATATGAACGAGCTGTTACAGAAACATGGGTGTGCAAAGGTTTTCTCGATACCCGAAGGACTGAAGGAACTCATGTCGGACATTTCAAGGGAAGTGAGTGTGTGAAAGTTCAGTTGATTCCTATAGGCCATGCCACAATAAAATGGACCTAGATTTGTCATTAAATCTATGTGGTATAGTGTTGAATTTCAGAAGGCTCCTACAGTGACGCCTCTTTTCCTATACGTGTGTTATCGGGTTAATATTATGAAAGGCGTTGTTCTGTGAAGGTGTCAGATTACTTACACCTCCGTGTCACATGATACAGGATACTCAGACAGCTTCGACAATCAGCTTTAAAAGGCTTTTATAAAGGAAGTCATTTTATTTTTATAGGGATACTTAATATTATAATTGTGTATATGGTTTCATGAGCTTATAATTTTGTTGCTATCAGAACTTCAGTTTTTGATATAGAATATATTTATATGAAAATAATTTATGAAATAATAATATTGAAGGTCCGCGATCTCAATAAGGAAGTACGAATAATTTTTAACTATCATTTTAACTTTTAATCCTGAGATTATCGAAAAAAAGAGTTGAAGGATATCTTGAGAAATTTGTCAATAGTTGTCTAATCTATAAATAAAACGAAAAATATTTCTAAAGTAAAAACTACGTTTGACAACGCTCGTAAAAAATCCAGGTTTTGCGCGAGCAACCCAAGCACATTTTTGACTTCATATCCAACTACCTGTCAGTGATGATGCTGACGAGAGAACACGGTGTGATGGCAGTCAGTATTCTTGAAGATCTGTGTGACTGTCGGCCGTCCGTCTCACAACATCTCATGCAACTGGGCATAGACCAGGTTCCACTGAAAAATATTGAGTAAACAGACAAATACGATTATTCTATAAATTACATATACACTTATGTTTCAGAATGAAGCCGAGAATCTCGCGGAAATAATTAAGGAGGAAATCGAAGCATTTCAAACTGACGAAAAAGGTTTTAATTAAGTATTGACAGCATACTAATATGTGCGGTTATTTACCAACTATATTTTTCAGATTCATTGAAAGAAAGTCAAATATTAAAAAGGATACTCAAGAAATACCCTCTGGATGAGGTGATGACAGCCAAGGTATGTCAGGTTGCTAGAAACGCCTACCGAGATTATTGGTACAAGAAGAAATCTTTAGAAAAGGTTAGTATTCAGAAATCAATGAAGTGTATTTACTTTCAATTTGAGTTAATAAACGATGTATTGTTTAAGTCATTGAAAATTAAACCCGAGGAACCGTGGGAGATAGCGGCTCAGCGTACCTTGGAACTTTATAAGAAAACGAAACCATCCATGAGCGAATTGACACGCGCCACCGAGAAAATACAGGTGCCTCCATGGACCAGTAATATAATATATCAAACGAGCACAGTTTATTCAAAAACCTTGACTTGATTATTCAATGGTTGGAGCAACCTGGATATCGGATGACAAATATTTACTTGAATCATTATCTCATAAAATGTTCCCTGCAGGCCGCTTACCGGGGATACCATGTCAGAAGAAACATTCTGCGTCATCTGAAACAGAAGCCAAAGAAGAAAGGTCCTAAAGTTGATCTGCCAGGAGCACCTCTAGATATTGCGGAATCTCGAGAAATCGATTTAGGCCCATTGCTTGTAACTTGAATTACACTAATTTTATATCAAATGTTTGCGAATTATTTAACTATTTTAATAACTTTAAAGAAATGCGTAACTTTACGTAAATCTTTATTGCAAATATTTGTTCAAGGTTTAAAAAATTAATGTTATATATATATATATTTGATATAAATCATATCACTGAGGTCGATCTATTCTCATCAGAGTATCACTGTAAAAGAAGACGATATAAGTAGTATGTTCGAGAAACATACGACAGAAAAACTGGGACTCCAGTATGATCCCATGAAGACCATAACACACATACCAGACGAGGACGCTGAAGTTTCTGACTACATCATGTCCAGGGACAGGTTTAGTCGTACATCGACTGGGGAACGACGCAGTAGAGCGGCCAGTGTCGCGGACGGTGACGCTCTTTGATGTTCTGGTTTTAGATACTTCTTAATAATAATAAATTTTATTTTATTCCCAGAACGACAAAGCCGTGTAGTGAGCATCTCCAAGGAACGGCCGAGCTATATTACCGAAGAAGACACATCGATGCAAAAAATTTCATTCTCCTTGGTGAACTGTCATATATATTTGTGTTGACCTCTAAGCCATTACCTTACCTTATTGGTAATTTGTTGGTGTGCAGGTACCACCACGGGTGTTTCCAGATGAATCAACTATTACACCTGCTGTAGAAGACCAAGAAATAAAGGAAGTGCTGGCGCCTGAAGACACTGAAGTTACCGACACAGACACCAAGGCGGACGAGGTTCCGGAAGATTTACCAGGTACATAATACAAATTAATTTATACCTACTATTGGAAATTACTATTGAACTTGTCTAGAATGCTTTCACCAATTACTTCAAAAAACATTTAACAGAATCCGAGGGTGAAGCAGAGAGTGTTCCAACAACATCAGTTCCATCTTCTGCACCTGAAACAGCCCCAACATCTGAAGCCGAACAAGAAGATGCAGGCGAAGAAGAGGGATAGAATTTATTAGTATTTACCATATGATTCAATTTTTTTTTTCAAAAGTCAAAACGGATAATGTTTAATTTCTTCTAAACTATTATTGATTAAAAAAAACTAAATTTATCAGTATAAATTTCGTATTATTTCTAAATACTAAGACATTCCAATATTTAAAATGTCCAAGTTTGGAGTTACAATTCTAGTAGCTTTTTTGACTAAGCGGGACCGTCCTGATTTTCGTCCGAAGACGGGCCTGCTTTATGTGACCGTTGGTAACAATGGATCTACTCCAGCCTCAAATTAAAGAAAGCTGTAACTTGGCGTTACCTGAAGGACTGAAGGATTTGATGTCTGATATTTCAAGAGAGGTTCGCCTTATTTTCTACCTCATATTAATTGGAAATTCTGATATTAAGTTGTTCAACTCCATTTGTCCAAGGTACTGAGATCACAACCGGATGACGTAATACAATTCATAGTCCGTTACCTTAGAGTTTTATTGGAAGTGAGAGAAAAGTTGGCCATCGCCTGTCACATATGCAACGACACTTACAAATGCAACTGTGATTCTGATTTATATCACGAAATAAGAGCTATTGGCTTGGACGATGAAGATGCTGCTAGAGCTATTAAAGTCATTGATGATCACTTTGAGAGATGCAACGGTAAACTGACGATTATTTAGTGTTAATTCTAAATTAATGTCCCACTAATTGAAATGTATCAACAGTCACAGAACAAAAATTGTTGATAAAGTTGGCCAATAAGCTAAACATTGACGAGACTCAGCTGACCTCTATCCAAGAAGTCATCCGGAAATCTTTCAACAGGCATGATTTTGGTAAAGATGTTTTTGTAAGTTTGTATTGGTTTTAATTTATTATGGCGTATCCAATAAAAACTTATAAGGAAAATAAAAAATCTCAATACGTCATTTCAGGGTGTGAATGTTTCTGATGACGTCACAAGCGCCGTACATCACACTCTGGACACGTACAGACATCAACAACAGCTTGTAATATTACATCATTATATGTATATCATATAATATAAACACATTTCCCAGTAATGATTTAACTTACACCTTTCAGCCTGACGAGGTGTTCATTTCGAGCTATGAGCAGTGTGAGTAAACACTTACTGTACAAATGTTGTCAGTATTACACAAAGATTTTTTACACAAATTTCAGGTCGGGGAATACCATCGTCCGCATCTCTCGTTTCTCAACATGACAATATTGATTTTGATGAAAATCAGTCGGAACAAAGGTCAGGGGACGCACAACGGCTTGAGTCAACATCAGGCAGAGTTAAGTTCATAGAAGAAAAAGCAATCTTTAACACACATGACCAGGAAAAGTCCCCGAGCTCGGATGGTGAGAGCTACGTGGACGAGGACATCGAGGAACTGATAAACACTGAGCAACATGACGACACGGCTTCCACCGCCGAGGAAGACTTCCTCGTGGACCCGGAACATGGCAGCATCAACACTTTATAGAGTTTGAAGGCATACAAATAAAAGACACTTTATAAATTGAAGTTTTATTTCGCATATCGGCTACCTTAGAACTAATCGTAGGACCGTAAGGACATAATTTCGCTAAATATTTTTTGGTACAATATGTATAATGAAAGCTCTAGTATTGTAGCATAGCGTTACAACAGAATGTTACAGCATCGTGCGTGTATTCTCATATAATAAATGCTTCAATACAATAACTTATAAAACTATAATTCTTTACAACGATAACATAAATAAAATTATAATAGAACGTGAATTAAACAAACAAGTGTCGGACTAAACTAGCGCGCGTCTCCGTCCGCACAAGGTCGGGTTGCGATGGACGAGTACCGGATGTTAGTAGCGAGGACTTAGATATAAGTTAGTAGAAATCACAGCAGATGTCGCTACAGAGAATGTTAAGGCCGACGCTCGCTGGGCGGCGCTTGCAGGACAGTTACACTAATTGTCCGTTACCTTGCATCGCTCACCGGCAGCCTTAGAACGAGCTAACGACAAAACTAAACACTAACAGTGTCCAAATATCGAAACTCTTCGTTTAGGGAGAGGATGGTAACTCGTACTTAGAGTGCAAGACTTACTTATATATACAAATAATTAACTAGAATAAAAAGTTCTAATAATAACAATATTTTCATATGTATGTGTTTTATATTCTCAGTGACTGATATGATAAACGCCAATCAAGTTTAGGCGATAACAAGGTCCATAAGATCTTAACTCTATGTGATAATCAGTTAGTGTCGAGCGATCATTCAAGTAGAGATCGGTAGCTGCTTTGGTATAATTCAATTCGGAGGCCGGACGCGGGAGACGGGACTTACACGAGAACACGAAACAGTATTAAACTAGTTAAAGCCTTTAAAATATATAGACGAAGCACCTCAACAAGCCGAGTGTCCTATGTCATACGTGGGGCGACCCCGGCGGGTCCTGCTCGTCAGATGGTGTCCACGCCGCCCCCCATTAACTTGTTGCCGTACTCGCTGAGCAGCTGCAAGAAACATTTACACTATATTGGATTTTATTTTATACTCAAATTTAAACTTTATTGTGTAGTGATAGGATTTAACTAAACAGCTGAAACTAGCTTGATGATAATTGACCACAACAGAGAGAAGGATGGACGAGTTCAAGAGAGGAAATTTATTATTATAGACTAGGTTGAGTTTATAACTAAGTCCAACATATGGGCGACGGGTAACAAAAACTTATCCTCAAGACAAAAGAACATTGCTAGAGTCATTGCTTGCCGGTCGGAACATGTTTGTATATACACAGAAATTCAGCGGAAACAGATCATTCTTGTTGAGTTTGTATTTTAGGAGGAGTTCTGAATACCGGAAGAGCCTCTACTGTCAGTCCTCCCCGGGTCCCCTAAACCATGAATAGAAAGCAAAAGTTCATAACAGGCTCGCATCTCTCACCCTGTAGAGGAACACGTAGTGATGTCTGTTGGCGAGCGCGTGAGGTCGTTGTTGCCTGAGCGCGCGGACGGTCCGGGGCACGTCCACGCGGCCGCCGGCCAGCGCCCGGGAACACACTTCCGCCGCTATGAGCGCGCACGACCGGCCCGCGCCCGACGCGCACACACACGCGCACGGACGAACGCCTACACACAACACATCTCATATGACACTTACCTTTTAACTTGTCCGTTAAACACAAACTAAAGCCTACTCGGAGAGCTCAAAACGGTCAAAAACCAGATCAGATGGATAATGTCACAGTTTGAGGACTTTGCAGAGTTTACGCTAACGAGACTTGTTCTTATGAATATTAAATTGGTGTTCTATGTTATTGAATATCTTTTACGCTTTGAATTCTTGAAAAAATATCAGCAAACCAAATAGATTAATTATAAAGAATTCTAAAATAAAAAATTATGTTGAATGTATTTTCGTCGATAGAACCAGATTTCGATGTCATAGATGGAGTCAATAGCTCGTAAAGCCAACCTTCGACTTCCGAGGCCGTCTTCATCCTCCCGAGCGTGCCGTTGGTTGTCTGTCTCCTCTGTAATTGTTCTGCTCGAGCTGGTGAGTACACGTTCACTCCGTTACTGGAGCCGTTCTCCTCACGAAGCTTCGACAGGTTCTGATAGGACGAGCGACTCTCGTCTTCGTATATGACCTCCACACCTGCATCAGAGACGACAGCTGTCATTGTACTTCACACAGATATACACAGATTTGGTGGGTCAAGTTAAATTTGCTTAAACGAATCGATAGTTCACTTTGATCCATAACAATACAATAAAATAAATGTAGAGTATGTAGAGTACCATCTTCGTCGTACTCCTTGGCTGTTTGCGATATCTTCATGTAACTCCTCATTTCCGAGAGGAAGTCTATAACCGAATCGTAATCGTCTGGGACTCCCTTCGCCGGCCAAAAGTACCAGAGATGAGTGACCTCCCTCCAAGTCCTCGTTACCATGTTGATCAGTTGGATACTGGATATCGCGTATTTATCGCGTTGTTCTCGTTTTTTCAATATAATCTGAAAGTCGCCGAAGGTTCTCTTGTTGTCCGATATTTCTGATGGTGGGAGGTATTCATAGCTCTTTTCCTGAAATTGATGGAAACCACTATATAACATAATATATATATTACGAAAAGTAAAGATAAAGAAAACAGAAAATAAAATTGTATAATACTTTCAACGCTGCGATAAAAGATTTTGAAAACTTTAACTTTATTAGTTTGTACTGTAAATGTTTTGAGTTAATTAACCTATAGTCAAAATTTCCTCAGCCGAGTTTGGAACCAAGAACTATAAAACAGAGTTTAGCATTTGATTTTCTAAATATTGTTTATTCTGCGTCTTTTTTCAGGCCCTAGATATATTGAGATAAAACGCCATAACATATTACTATCTAACCGCTAGACCGGAATTCAAATATATATACAAATGTTTAAAAATATTCTACCGATATAATCTAGGCCACGAACCAGTCTTTCTATTAGGGTAACACTATTAGGGTCTGTTATCACAACTCACAACACCATTCTCCATATATTCCGTCAGCATGACGATGAGTCGCGAGTTCTGTTCCCATATCATTCTCCAGAAGTCGGCGACGGTGTTGGCGAGGGGAGCCTGGCAAGCGATGTAGTAGCGGTGGATGTTACCTGGACCCTACAAGTATTGCAGCGGCATTCATTAACTTATTATTAGATAAGATATTTATAAGAATACATAGACAGAGGTAGAAACAATTATAGATTCGCTACGAAAAGCAGCATTCGAACTGGCGTACGTGTAGGAAAGTTGTAAGATGCGCCCCCGAGTCTATAATCATTTAAAATATCTTTACGTAGAAACTAAGTTCTCAACAGGGCACCGAAATTCTGAACAGACAGTACATTCTATTTCAAGCTTAACTTGATATTTACAAATATTAATACATTACTTTTCTACATACATTAAAAATAATATTTGAAACACATAAAGTAAATTTACATATTAAATATGTAGAGAAGAAGCTTGGAACACTTAAAATTATATGTTAAAGGGAAGCACTCACTGTTATATAATTAGCGTTAATATACTCCGTGGTGGGATCACTGCCAATCCTCTTCAACGGCACCCTGGTCTCCGGGAGTGGAAGAACATTCGAGTAGCGGTTCTTGTCCTCACATCCCGGAGGAACCTCCTCCGGGCGGACCGTCACTGACGGGATCTCACTGAACTCAGCTGTTACAGATTCTATGTCCAGCGCGAAGTTAGCCAGAGCAGCATATTGCATCGGATGCGAAGTTACCTACAAACACCCAGTAAAATATACCATTAACGTGTGAAAGACGACGCTCAGTAAGGAGACGACGACGCTAAGTAAGGAGACGACGACGATAAGTAAGGAGACGACGACGCTAAGTAAGGAGACGACGACGCTAAGTAAGGAGACGACGACGCTAAGTAAGGAGGGGCAGTGATATTAATAATTATTCTAGTATTGATTGAAGATTTCGGTTTTTATAGCAAGTTTAAACCAACCTCGTCATCGTAGGCCGGGTTTCCGTAGCTCCGTTTACTGGCTCGGAGTCTCTGGTTGCCTTTCCTGTACCCCACGCTGACACTGTCTAAGCTGTAGGCGTCCAGGGAAACTGGTGTGCATCTTTGTGCGTAAACACCTCGCCGACCGCGCCGACGTACCACCAACTAGGAAATTTTACATAGTCCTAGTAAATTGTAGTTTTAAGTAAATTTTGTAATTGAAGTTCACCATAAAGTTTAATGTTATTTATTTTCTATTTCTATATAATACTTATAAGCTAAACTACTTTAATTTATATAAAGTTAAAGTCATCAATGACATAGAAAGTTTTTTGTTCGGATCAAGATAATTCTATTATCCCTTTAATTTTAAACTCAAAAAACTCTACTCTTATTAGTCTTAGTTACAAACCTTAGCAACAAGATACACCGCTATAAACATATGATAAGGCTTTGTTCTTAGTGTTTATTCTTGACCGGAAGTGTAATGAATATGTTAACTAATAAAGAGTAATGCATATATATATTAAAGGTATGGTTCAGAGCTTTATTGAAGTAAACGTTGAAAAGTAATAGTCATAGTCAAAATACATACATATTTATAAGAGAAATTCTCCTCTTTTATTAGTTCTTTTTTAATACTCTATCGTCTGATACGATTGTGATGAAATTCTGTACGGCCATCATCAGATTTAGGAAAATTACATGAGATGTTCAAATAGAAACAGATATATCGTTGATAATCATGACAATAGAAAGCTTTTAATGGGAAAATGTTCCGTGAAACAGCTCCGCTCATATAAACCAAGCCGCTAAGTGTTGTAATCATTAAACCATATTCCCACATTAAGCGAAACCCTCGAAATACTTAACGTCTCCACAATATTGAAGTTCAAGTTATAGTTATCGGGTCGCTCGGTATAGTGACGAGTTTGAAGGCTAACATTTCCACTTAAAACCCTAATTTATTAGACGCCCTATTACACGCGTTCCCATTACACTAATACGAATTATTTCTAAAATTTTTTCTAACTATACTCAAAATTAAATGAACAATATATTTAATTTGGAACAAAAGCATTTTAAGTAATTTCTGTTTATTTAACAATTATTACAGGATCTAAGATTTCACAGCTCGTCTGCCCGTGATCACGGTTGCTGAAAAGTAACCGAAACGTCGTGATTATGTAGTTTTAAAGTAATAAAAAATTGCGTAGTAATTACTAAATATATTAGTTTTAATTACTACAGTAAGTAAATTGTAATTTTAATTAGCGATTATCAATGATCAGTTGCGTTCTAGAGACTTTCATAAAAATACTATTTTTATAATTTTTTGTCGAAACCGCGTGTTTTGTTAGCTTATATGTATCTGGTAAGGACGCCGTGTGTCAATGGAGACGCACCGAACCCGTCATCAGCTAGTGTTGTTTATAATTCGCATTGTAAAAACATCCTTTACCTTGCGATACGGCAGTGCTTACTAAGACCTGGAACACGGAGTGGCAAGTAAGTTTTGAACACTTTTTTACTCTCTATTAAAAAAAATATGTATAAATTAATAATTACGTCACCAATATTTTATCTAAGTATTAGCATTGTAATGACCGTTTTAATACATCCGAAATAATATATAAACTATTCAAATAAAATGTTTTCTGACTGAAACGACATTTTGGTAATATAAATTTTCTATATTACTACGAGTGATTTTTAGTGCGATCGTAATTAACCGCATATGAGGCCGTGCAATAGTTACTTGATGCCTCTAAACTAAGTAATGGTCTCCCTGGTAGACCCAGCGACCGAAGCCCTGCCTCACTAGAGAGAGGCACCTCGGACGAGTTACTTATGACATCGACGAAGCCAACAGCACTCTTAACCTACATAATAGTAATTGTTTTGTTTAATATTTAATTCGATTTATTTTACTATAAAATCAAACGCGTGTTGTTATGGTGATTATACGCGGTTTTATGGGTAAGAATTTTTTTCCCATTTAATTTAGGATAATATTTCCTATATTTATGTATCTTTTTGCAAATTATTTAATATATTTATATGTGTTTATTTTGAGATATTGAAAGTCTTATAAAACAGAAAATTTTTGCTCGATTATATCACAAATATGTATATCAATTACATTTAAGAAAATTTATTTATTGAAAAAATCTTTTGCATGAAATAATATTTTGAAGAGCATATAATGCTGTTTTATATCATCTTATTTTATTAATTTTTTTATAAAAACCTCATAGAAATTAAAAAAAAAACATAATATTTACGTTATAATAAAAGTCTTTCTTAGTGAAAATTTTAATGGCAAGTGTCAGAAGAATTAACATACAATTTTAATATAATTTTATTTGAACTACAAATGCAATTTTTTTTAATTCTGAATTCTTTAACAGTTATTATTTAAGTACTAAGCATTCAGACGGTCACACCTCTCTCTATATAAGAACACTCATTTATCTTTAAGACACTTAAATGTTCAGATTATTTAAAATAAATATTGAAGTATTTTCATTAGCTTATGACTTTATATAAATATTATTGTATTGCTTCATCATCTACAAGTTTGCGTTGCTTAGAAATAAGTATTGACTAGACCAATTCTCATAAACTGGTATATAATTTGCGCGTAATTAAATATTATTTTTAATTCTATACAAATACTTATAAATATTGATAGAAGCCAATTTTGAAAATGGATACATTTAAGTAATGTTTTTCTTATATTCATAAGCGATTACATTTTTGGTTCAAATTTTTTTTGACGGACTATATTTCGGGCTATTTTGTCATTGTACATAAATGAATGCCATCTTGTAGCACGTATGAAAAAAATTAGGATGTTCCACATTAAATTGGATGAGAAATCATCAATGGACATCCTTGTAGCTATGAGATCAAATTTAAATAAAACAAAAATATTTAATCTGATTTTGCTTCCGGCATGTTAATATATTTTAATAGAAAAAAACGTTTGTATTAAAACCATACGATGTTTTATTAACTTTTTTTAGCTTAACCAACAAACTTATAGTGTCATATATACTAAGAAATAAAATTGATGTGTTTGTTTGTAATTTCAAAATAAAAGCTTTTTACTAAAAGTATATATGATAGCTGAATCGAAACTGCTAATCTAATAATCTGCTAATAAACTGTGGTCTCTTTGTCAAACTGTTTGATCGAGATAATCTCTAAAATAAGACATAACTTAAGCAACTTTTCAACCGACTTAAAAAAGGAGGAAGTTCTGATTTCGACTATAAGTTTATTCCGCAATAGACATTCAATTCAAGGCCGTTTTGTACATATATGATTTAAATTTTTCATTATTATAATTTTGTCTGTATGCTTATTTGTATATATCTTTTTTATTTGCTTGTTATTTTACCTACACCAATTTCTTTTCTAGTTTCCTCTATCTAGAGGGTTCCTGGTAGAGATGTCTTTTAACAGATAAATTATCCTATGTGTATATATTCCTTTCATAATACTGTAATTATTTCTACTATTACATAAATAAATAATGATTAAGGACTTCCTGAATTGTCAGTTTGTTATAATTTAATAATTTCTGTTTCTCCTAAATCAGTTACATTTAGACTTTTATTGAAATAAATCTGTCTTTATAACTGAACGGTGTCCATATTTGACGTAGAGTCAAACCCTAGAACGGATTGTACTTTATTTATGTCAGCTCCGGTTCGATGTTAGACCTTCAACAAGAACCTCGTACATTGAAACAGTTTAATTATTTTAACCTGCGATTCAAACTGACCGAGTGCAAATTCCCACTAGCGCGATAAGCGGTGTCGGGTGACTGTGATAATCTTCCAGTTACCAGCTATGGAATTTTTATGGCTCGATACTACTGCTTACGAGAAGTGATTATTGTTCACCAGCTTGTGTTTCTGATGTCCTAATATAGTTTAAATGTGACATGACGCTATAAACTTTTGTTTGTTTATGTAAAAGGGTTATATGAGATTAAATAATCAGTGTATTATAGTTAATGTCAAAGTTAATTTAGTGTCGTATGCGTTTCAGGAGTGTGGCATCACATCGCTATGCAGAGGGGAGCAACCGGAAGGTATGTTAATGTTTTTATTTCGATTAATTGTTACACCGAGACTCTTCTATTTAATAATAACTTGTCGGAGTGTGTTTAAAATATATTTTCTACTAGTATAATGTATTCAACATTTAATATGAGCAGTCCTTAATTAAGAAATTGCAAGGAAACTTATCTGGACATCACCAGGTCTGTGATCTGCATAATTATCCAAAGTAGTGGACGTAATTTATCGTGAGCCAATAATAGATATTATGCTCATTACTTTGGATATGTTGTGCGCATGTTCAACGCTGCTGACTACGAATCCTTTGGGAATTACCACAACAGAAACAGCTTTGTAGAAATGAAGTTCACAGTGAAAATGTTAGAAGGGTGTGAGAAAAATCATGAACTACATAAAGATTTTCTTCTAGGAACACATAGAAGTATGTTATTGCGTGTTATTTTTATAATTTAAATAATTATTAAATCAATATGAATTTCAGTTACTCTTCCCCGAGTAGAAACTTCTGAGCAGGTCTATACATAATTTAGTTTAAGGTAACCTGATTTTAATTTACCTACCATTAACCTCCGAGGACAATTTTTCGCAACATACACGCAAGCAAAATACAAAATATAGCTTATATTATATATGAGGTTACGTAAATATGACAGTACTCACCAACAAGCCGACTAGTAGTATAAGAGCAACGACTCCTATAGTACTGACAGCGATAGCGATGGCTGCTCCCGACCCTGACTCCTCAGTCAACACCCTCGAAGAAGACTCTGTTGTCACATCGCCAGCATAACTCGTCAAATCCTCCAAATCATTCACAGATTTAGTCATAGTCATTAAATCCAAATCTTCTGTTGTTGTATCAACTATATGTTCTTCTTGGTGTGTTGGTCTGGTTGTCGTGGTAGTAGTAGTGATTGTTGTAGTAGGGGTGGTAGTAGTAGTGGTAGAAGTAGTGGAGGTGGAAGTCGTTGTGGTTTCTGATTTTATGGATGTCTTTTTGTGCTGAGGGGCAATAACTTCGTTACTGTCGCTATTTTCTTCTGATGTCGATTCTGAGTCAGACAAAAGTTCTGTTGTTAGACTAGTTTCTGAGTCAAACGATAGTTCAGTGGTTGGATTAGCGTCAGTTACAGGAGTTCTTTCTGAATTGATTTCGGTTACAACTGTAACCACAATTGTTGTAGTTTCTGCTGGTATTTCATCCTTAGGTATTTCTCTAATTATTTCAGTAACATTTTCTTTCTCAGGCTCTGTCATTTTCTCAGTAGTAACTAATGTCATCTCTGTTGTTACAAAGACTGGTTTCTTTGTCGTGGTCTCGCTTTCTTCCGTTATTTCCGCTGTAGTAGTAGTTGTTGTGTCTCTTCTAGTAACATTTTCAACAACCTGTGAAGAAACCTCCAGCTGTGGAGTGGTTTCTATAATAGCTGTAGAGGTTTCTGCATCTTCTGTAGTAGTAAAGAATTTTGGTCTATATGTCGTAATGGACGGTTCTTTCGCCGTCGACGGCATAGTTCGTGTGGGGAAAACAACATGTCGATCGCTTATGTCCGTTTCAGTTTCTGTATATTGTTCAGTTGTAGGTTCAGTCGGTACGTAAGAAAACCTTATTGTAGTTATTTCATAGTCAGTGACTACAACATCACTATCAGAAGGATGTTGATCAACGTCTCCCTCGGTAGCCACTGTCTCATCTTTTGGAGTGGTTATACCAGCTGGTAGTTTTGTAATAGATTCGAACCCAGTTGTCCTAGTAGAACCAGCGGGAGGAATTGTTTCTACTTTAGAAGATTCTTTCGTTTCACTCGGTGTGACTTGATCGCTTTCGTTTAAACCAGGCTCCAACCCATTTTTTGTTTCCATGTCTTCTGATATAGTTGTGTAATCTGTACCGGCAATCATTTCTTCAGTGGTGAGAATTTCTTGGCTGCTTTGAAGTGAAATAACACTTTCTGCAGGAAATCGTTCAGAGTTAGAGTTAGAACGAGTTTCTTTGGCTTCTCCGTCAGTGTCCGATATAGTTGAAGAAACCGACCTCAATGGAAGTTTGTTTTGATAGATCTCTGTAATGTTTTTAGTTTCAAAGTCGTTATTAAGATAGATCGTTGTCGCCGTCGTTGTTGAGCTTGTGGACGATTCTTTCTTGTCTGTAATGATAAATGTACAATAAACACATTTAAAATAATAGTTCGGAAAATAATTAATTGTAAATACATATATTCCTTTATTATATATTTTTTTTATTATTTCAAAAACTCACCTGTAACTTCTCCGACTTTCTGCAGCTCGTTTTCGTCAATATTTTTTGGTGGTGATCCTGTAGCGTTCACCACAGGGCTTGTCAACGACGGAGGAATACGCATGCTGGCCAGCGCCCAAGCTGTTAACGTTGGAGGAATCTCCATCTCGCCCGTCCCTGTATTATTTTCAGCTGTTGCAACAGTTGGTGATGAAAACTTTGTTGAACCTCGTTTCCATAATGACGGTATTGTGTTATCGGATATCGCATGAGAATGGACGACTTTTTTCGTGTCGCTGACGTCGCTTTGTAATACTGGATCTATATCCGAGGGTTGAGTAGTTAAAATCTTGTTAGGTTCTTTTGGAGAGTTAATTTTTTCTTTGATATCGAAATGCTCGTAATATATTGTGGTTGGAACTCTGGGTATCGAATTTCTGGTGGTATTTCTTTTTGGTGCCATCCATATAGGTTTAGTTTTTGGAGTGGTGAAGTGAAATCTCCTTGTTTGCGGTCTGTATCCTTGATTTGTTGAAGACTGGAAATTATTTCCTGATTGTAAAGTGGGAAATACACTATTAGGTGATTCTTTATTACCGAAAAGGTTAAGTTTTTTGGAATAGTTCCTATTTCTGCCCTGAATACTGGAAGGCATTCCACTGTTCTCCGTCACAAATTCACTATTAAAAGTACTAAGAGAAATAGGTCCAAAAGAATTAACAGTTGATCGTGCCGTACTACTAGGATAAAAGTTTACCATTATGGGGGACATTGACACTGGACTTGGCTCGGAATCAGAAAAGCTCGACTTCGTTGACTGATCTACAGTAGGGGAAGTTGCTCTCACTGAAACGGTCTCTACTTTTTTATTAGAGTTTGTATGAAGGTCTGCTTGGTTATCGTTGTCACAATCCCCGTCTTCATCTTGATCGTCTGTTATATTGTAAGTTTCAGTAGATAAAACAGTCATTTCATAATAAATACTCGTACCCTGTACATCCTGCAATCCTTTAGAGGAACTAGATTTATCATTATCTAGATAACGTATTTCTTTGGTATTTTTTATATAAACAGACGATTTATTATTAGGGGACTCGTTTCCGGGTTTCTCAAAGCCGAAACTTTTTTTATCAATCTTTTGCGTTTTTGTTTCATTTGGCGATGTTTTAGTTTCAATAGCGTCTAAGTTGTCTAAAATACTAGAAGATACTTCATGATACTTTTTATCGAAGAAATCATTTTTAGGAGTAGTCAGGTCTAAATCAAAGTCGAAATATGTGTCAGGTTTATAGGGCTCCTCTTTGGAACTGTATATACTTTTAGGAAAGAAACTGGACAAGCTTCCAAATGACGGAGTACTGAAATCCTGGTTATTTTTTTTACGATTATAACTATTCGATTTAAATTCTTCATCCATGTCAAAACTAGGTATAGTAAAGAAGCTGTTTTCTTTAATTTCTGTCGACGATGACTTTTTCAACGGTTCCTTATCATCGTAATCTTCATCCTCTGTGACATCTTGATAGTTGTCTTCTGATTTATCTTGTTCTGTCGTACTGACTACTGTCAATGATGGTATTTTAGTCTTTTTATAAGCACGCATACTCTCGATAATTTGCGCTGGTTTTTTAAGTTCAGGCGTCGGTGTCACTATTATCACTCCAGCTGCTTTTGTTGAAGGGGAGACTCTTCTCAACGTGCTTTCTGTCGTGGATTTGGATTGCATATTAAATTTAACCCTTCCTCTGTCTTTATATTTGGCATTTTTCTCACTGTGCTCTTCACTCGTAGAATCTTTAGGGTTTAGTTCGTTTATTGATAAATCTGGTATCTTAGATTTATTTCTAGCTGACCAGTTTGTGCCACTTACTCTAGCAAACTTGGGATTCCTGTCATTTCTTATAGTTGTAGAAGTCGCTTCAGACGGTGATGTGCCAGCAGATACTGTTGTGATGACGATTAGTAGTAGATGAACTACTAATGCTGCACCTGGAAACAAAAAAAATATAATTATGACTAAACTTGGATGAAGTTTGTCAATATTAATTCCTTTGCACTACAAATGATGTATACTTATTTTGGCAATTTATGTGATATATTTTATGTGATATAAAAATAAAACGCACCGATGCATATTCTTACTGAAGACTCCATGATCATTTCATCATGTCCCGGGGAGAGCCGCTTCATCAGATCCCACCCATTTTAATTTGTTCCTGAAAATAGACACATAGTTTAATGGATTTAGTGGATTTATAGCTACATTAATTGATGGAATTCATTAAAATTTTATGGAAAATATTTGATTGAAATTGAAAACCAAGTTAATTAAAATTAATTCTCTTAACTTTTTTTTTTACACCAACTATTAGATATACTATACTATTACTACTAGATAATTATAATTAGATAACTATAATAAACTATTATACATATATTATAAGAACCTATCATTTTACAATATTATATTGACGTTACTTAATTTTGTAGGCCATTTATTTTATGTATAAGTTACATGATTGTCTTAT
The DNA here is from genome assembly GCA_018231745.1 of Danaus eresimus. Taxonomy (NCBI): domain Eukaryota; kingdom Metazoa; phylum Arthropoda; class Insecta; order Lepidoptera; family Nymphalidae; genus Danaus; species Danaus eresimus. The sequence goes on from DVQP01000524.1 coordinate 17,286, forward strand.
TATTAGCTATTTCATACATCAAAACCAAGCTTCATTTATATGAGAACATATGTATTATTGCGAGATAATTTGTTATCTTTACATAATTATTGATTGCACCTACCATTCTTTTTACGGGTACAATGACCGTACCATTGTTAAACGATGTTGTTTTTTTTACTTTCGACTTCTATTGTAGTTAACACTTATTTCTAGATATTTGTTTAACTTTTTTATTATTGCGCTCTCGAATGAATTCAACTTCTTTATCTAGTTAAGGTATAGATCTATTAAATAGTATTTAGCTCTCCATCCTATGTCTAGATTATTGATTAAATTAAATAAATATTAAAAGTCTCTCCACATCCCATTACATCACATCTCGTCTGCCCGTGATCACGGTTGGTGTAAAGTAACCGAAACGTCGGAATTATGTGGTTTTAAATTAATAAAAAATCGCGTAGTAAATCCGAAATATTTTAGTTTTATTTAAATGTCTCCCGAAAATCTAAGATCTCATTATAAAAAAAAATTCTGTCATGGACGCCTAGCCCCGTTAATGGCAATGACCCAGGACCAAATTAATAATAATATTCTTAATTTCTGGATTGAACAATTTACTATCACACACGCATATTATAAAGTTTTCGATGTCTTAATATTATTGTAATAAAGTTTACCCAACAGTACATTTGCCCTATTTTCATATAGTAGACTACAGGTCATTAAAATGAAATGATTACTGTGTAAGTCGCGAGCGTGAATTTGGACGATGGAATAAGGATAATGTGTGTAGTTTGTAAGGTACTAATAACGACCACAATTGACTTTTGAGGTCACTGGAACACGATCATTACATTGTAGGTAAGGCGAAAGACACTTGAGGACAAGTCAACTTGATTTATATTTTAGTGACTTTGTGCGCAAGTATAATGTGTTTCTTAATAATGATTTATTGTAGAGAAATGTATATAATAATCATTTTTTTACCCATTGGGTGTGTGTGTGAGCTGGGAGATTTTTTTTTGTAAAATCCAAATTACAAGAACCTTCATGTATATTTAGGGAACAAAATAGTATGTTTTATTATTAATATATATTTAATGCCCGCCTAAGATTCACATTTTAACCAATCGCGATAAAATGTTCTGAGATAAAAAAAAAAGTCAGCGAAGGTATTCTGCGACCCAAACCTCAAATTAAGTCAACATATCACTGCTGATTTCGTATCGTCTAAAAACGTTTTATTGAAGCCCGCGTACGAGAGTACCGCAACGCTATTCAAACATCTCAGATTAACTTTTAACCGTCCATTTTAAATGTTCAACCGAGCATTTTCAGATCGATAATCGTCCTTTACAGATCTGAATTAATCTCAAACCTGTTTTAGAAACCAGACAGCGTTGAACATTAACTAGCGTTTGAATCAGCTTATGACCTACATCGAGATACAATTTATCCGTAACGTTTAATAATTCGATATATTTTTCTATAATTTCATCAGCTCCTTCAGACAATAATTTAAACATTTAATCAAGGACACGCAAGCATTTTAAACGCTACATGAAAAGGTTTCTCGAAATATACACTTCTTATTTCTTCTTTCTTTTACATTTAATGTACTTAAGTTTAGAGTTAAAAATCTGTTAATACAAAAGTACAAGTTGATAGAAACCAGCAATGAGATCTAAGACTTTCGCGAGTATTCATTTAATTGATGCTAATATTATTCGGATTCCTAGGTGTCTTTTATTTGTTTATTTTTTAAACTACATACACCAGGAGTTTCAGGGTCTCAAGCTTGCTGAAAAAGTAGCCGAAATGCCGACAGTTTAGAAGATATTTTTAGAAAATAATAAAATACGCGTAGTAATCATAAAAATATTAGTTTCATTTAGAAACCAGCAAATCAAACAAATATATAATTATGTTAAATACGTTCATATAAAGGTATAGAAGAGATCAATGATCACATGATCCTGGCCCCTACCAAGATATCAATTAGGAGCTACGTCTGCCCTACTTGCGATTACTAAACATTAAGCAGGTTCAATGAACACAAAGAATATACACAAAATAACGCAAAGACAACTCATTATATTAAGAGAGCGTTTTGTTCGCTATCTTATTCTGTTGCAACTCATTTCGACATTTCATACAAAAAGGTATTATAGTTTCATTATTTGACATTTGTATTATGTTTACCAACATTCGTGAGAAGCGTATAATACATTGCTCGTTTACTACCAAAACAAATTATTCAATTTAGTTAAGAACTATCAGTGTAGACCATTCATGGCTAGTTACATAAGAATAGAGCCAGGTCGTGATAGAATGTAGGGTCTGTTCTTTAATAGTGACGTGAACGAGCTATATCGATAGACTCAATAAAAATTGCGTGATAAAAATTTTACATACATATATTGAATCTTAAAACTGTCACAATTACGAAAAAATAATTAGATAGATTAATTAGATCTTTTATAAAACGTTTAGCAATAAATTATGTGTGTAATATACCGATAACAGTAAGCAATCGATGTTGCGTCCTTAGTGTTGCAACACTAGGAATGAAACTGCTTCTAGCTAAGCAACAGCACTAGCATTTTAACAAGTCCGTTTAGTGAAACACACGGCGCTTACAACAGGCTCAAATACAACGTAATGCAATAATTAATAATGTTATACATTATTTACCATTCGCATAACATGGACAGGTCTTCGTTCGGACTTGTATTTAAAACGCAGTATCTATACTAGCTAGCCTGTGACTTCGTCCGCATTATTTAATATATTTTCAGATTTTATGATCAACAAAACAACAACACTAAACACGTTGTTATTGATCAACTGTGGCATCCTGAAAATGATATCATTTTATATTGCATATAGGTGTCATATTTTCAAAATAATCGAAATATCTATATATAATCGAGAAATAAACTTATAATAATTAATTGTTATATGTGTATGGCATTGCTTTGATGCGCGCAACGGACCTTTTATTTTATTTGATAGTTTATAGTCTCGCTAATAATGCGACATTTCTTAAGAATACGTAAACCATAAAGGCCTGGCCGCTACAAACTAGAGTCATCCTTGCTACAGTGAAGTATAAAAAATAACAGAAAGCGTCCTCTTACTAGTTAGATTATTGAGGTTCTATAGAATGCACACGCAAAACCTCATTAGAAATATATAACCACATACAAGTGTAGCGAGTAAATATTAAATATGACACAATCAAAATAATTGATTCCTCGTCATGACGTCACATGACGGAACCAGACAATGACATTTCATCGTTCAGCGACAACTGTAATTTAAAACTATTTTTTATCTGTAAAAAACTACGAATTTAATAAACTATGGCTTATATATATATTTTATAAAGCGGTGTTTTAATTCATGTCTTGCATATTTATGTAAGCTTACACAAGCTTTCATCGATGTATTTCTCGTTACTCATTCAATAATGTGACAGGATTTATGAATGGGAATGATGTATAATTAAGACTCCTAATGTGATGGTGACAGGCAAACCCGCTGTACAGCGTTATGTATAGCGTACGTGATGCATCGTAGCTTATATATCTGTAGTGTCACGTATCCGACCCTTACACAAGATACCAAGGTCTTAGAAATCTCAACTCCTCACTAAATTACGTTTTAAAGGTTAAAAGTGCCTTTCTGTTATTTTAAGTTCCATGTAATTTTTATCTAATGATCGTGAACTGTTTATTTTATACAACATTATATTCATCACAAGCATTCATTGTAATTTAAATATAATCAAAATTTAACTAAAAATATCATTATTATGAAAGTAAAATTTTTGGATGAAAAATTTCGACGAATTATAAGAGATAATGTAATGACTTATATATATTGGGACGTAAATAATTCTACTTTGATGAAAACACGTGTAGAAAAGCGCGTCATATACGTTGTTAAAAGAAAACGAGGTTTTTGGGACTTAACTCATAAACTACATACATATATGTATAGATTTACATAAACAATGAAAATTTAATATAGACCAATTAAATAAATATATTTTAAAAATAATTCTATTAGAACGGTAAAAGACTACCTGAAAATAATTATTGTTTGATAGTGCATCACTGCCGCTTTAAAGTAAAATGAATAATGACTAATGAAATCAATACAAAAATATACTTCAAACGGAGGTCGATTTGAGCATTAGCCATGAACAAAAATAAAAAAAAAAGATCTTTTAAAACATTTCAATAACTAAAGCAAAAACAAAAACGGGCCAAACGAAGTCAACAAGCAATGCAACCACCGAATCTGACCTTACAAGTTTTTGTTATGGAAACAGAATGACTGACCACAATGATAGCGTTGCGTCACATCCGCCCGTCGAGAGTGCAAGTTGCTGAACGTGGAGACGTGGAGACGTGGAGACGCGCTTGTGCGAGTTCAGAGGTCCCTTTA
>DVQP01000525.1:0-21722 GCA_018231745.1 Danaus eresimus
TATGTATGTATGTATGTGGAATTAAACGACCGGACAGCAAGACGATACACGAGCTATAATCCGTTTACTTTTATCTCAACCCTTGTTCAAGTGGCCGTTCTTTACAATTTCACAATCAACCTTATCACTTTGAGATAGGGTCCATAATTGTTGGAATAGATTTTACTATAATATTGCAAGTCGTGTCCATGAAAGACGTTATTACCTGAAGGATATAAAGATGGCTGGTAAAGGACAGCCCGCGGCAAATGAAATGCAAATATCTGTCGCAGGAGGGACGCCGAGTTGAACGGATCATTCCTTATTAGACTGCTTTGAAGCACATCCACTTGGCAAGATTTAGTCCAGCGATCGACGTGGGATAGAAATTGGAAGATGATTTGAATAATACATTAAATCAACGTAATATATTTGTTTTATAAGTCCATAAGAAGTATTTGTTTACTGCGTTAAATATCGATACCAGTGCCTTCGCTGTCTCCAAACCGCTGATTCGGTGTCGTTTTACGATCGGGAGTAAAACGCTAACAGTTTGTTTACGAAGGACGGATTGAAATCGTCTATAAACGAGCTGCCTTTACTGCGGTCCCCGAGTACGGAGAGAGGCGGGCCACGACACGGACACTTCCACTCTGATAATATTAAAAGAAAGTTGTAAACTTCGCCTTTATAAATACTTGAAGCCCTTATTAAAAAAACAAATACGTCCAGCGAGGGATTGGAATGTTTTATAGATTATTTTTATTGTAGCCCACATGGTTTTACTTCGTGTCGTTAGATGTGAGAGTATTGTCAGCCGCGGATATTGTGAGAAACATATATGTGAAATAACTTATGTATGTTGATCAGACATCATTTAAACTTTTTTTTTATTTTTATATTTTAATCATGATCCTCATTCATAAATAAGAATAAAGTCGTTTCTTATTTCATTGTGAAAAATCATATTATAAGGAAGAATTAATAAGAACCCAATGAAAATTCCAAACACTTCAAAACTGACTTTTATGAGACATATGTAAGTTATTATATTATTAAATACTCCTCTAGTGACCTAAGATATTTTATTAGAAAGTAATTCACTAAACAAGTTCACCGCGAGCCGTGGTTACGAGCGCTGGTAAGTCTCAATATTTGTATGTTTTGCTGAACAATACGTACATACCCAGGAACAGTGAACACGCTCCAAGTTTTCAGGCAGCCAAGACCACATCGTATACATCGCATTTTACATGTTCCTATACCACTTGGATTTTATATAGAATTTTATGCACTTTTATATTTATTTAAATAAAATACGTACTAATATTGTATTATTAGTAAAACCTTTATATCTATTAAAAAGGATTATTTTAAGATTCAATATATTGGATGTGTTCGGTTTCAGAGACAATGAGAATACATAAATTAGGATCGCAGGCAGGTTCCAGAGGCGTTCGCCATACGACACACATGACGATTTATTACTTTATATAAATGAATATTACATACATTATCAATTAAATAAGAAATTAAAATAAACCAATGGGAATATTTATAAAAGCTAATCTTTATAATGGAAAAAACTACACTTCAATATAATAAAACTAACCAAACACAATCACTACGAACTAATGCGTAATTTAAGATCATTCTAAAGTGTTACATGTTATTGTAAGAAATTATAATTGTGAAAGAGAATGTTCCAAATAAAAGCTACTCGTAAATTATCCTAAACAGTAGCTAATTAAAGGTTGTATCGCATGTATGGAATGCCTCCGCGATACCGCATCAGATAGCGGCTATACAACTTAGCCTTGTCCACGAACAACAAAATATGGATGCGGTATATATTTATTATATACAGCTTATTTTGAAACCCAGCTGAGATGATATTTTTATGAACAATATGTCCGAGGGGTGATTTTCATATTATTAATTTTGGATTTAAGTCATTCCTAAGTTTGACTATTCATATAAAAGTCTTGAACCATATTTCCCACTTGGTTACATTAAATGAAGTGACTTTTATCTTGTATGACATATTTTCTGTCTTATAAGATGTCATCAATTAAAGCGACTACTAGGCAAATATGTATTCTTTCAAACATTTAAAAAAAAATCGATAAAGGAATCGTACTAGTAACACTTTCTGAAGTAGAATATTCTATCAAAAAGTTTAAAGAAATTACAACAAATTAACATTAATTTCTTAAATGTTACGATTCCAAACCTGCCAATATATACGACACGTTACTGTCAATTGACTCTAATATGAAATTTATCAAGCAGAATACCGCTTCCATTGGCAACTGGTTCTCCGACGATGTCAGCGGACATAAATAAAGCATGGGTTGATCGGATCGCTGTGATTTGTAGTGCTATTTACTTACTACACCGATGGACGTCCGCAAACTTCACTCACAGGATACATCTCATTGGAAATGTTTAAATTGTGTTATTCAAATAATACATACACGGTGTTGTGAGACCTACAAATAATGTATGTGACTTAAAAATTACGTAATTCTATTGTCGATATGAAGTATAAACTTAACCAAGAATTTATGATATTGCTTATGACAAAAATTCTGCAAAAAAGCACAAATTGACCACAGGCAATTATAAGAACCCTTAAATAATAACTATTTTCTTGCAAATGAAATAGACATAGATATAAAATAGGGAGAGTATCCATCAAATTAGTTAATGTCAGTGACATCAGCCATCATCCGAGACACACGAACGACCACATAAATACATATTTATAATATAATAAAATTTATACCCGCCATAATACTAGCATCTTAACAATTCCCCGCGGCACGTCCTAACCTTATGTTTTTTGAGAACCTGCCCTAAAAGCTTGCATCGAACGCACGCCACTTTCACCTCAAATTACAAGACAATAAGGAACATATTAGCTCACGGTTTTGTGAAAACTTCGTAAATAGTATCTCTCAATAACCATCCACATAAATAGTATTAACAACAATTGATTTACATACAAATTGCTTTACACAATATTGAAGGAAGGAGCGCGTGACGAGTATGCTGTGAGGAACAGCGATGAGCTGGTAGGGGGGAAAGGGGAAGGGCGGGAAAGGGGGGCGATCAAACGAGCGGACAACAAACACATTCGATACAGAGTGAAATGACAGGCTGGAAGATATATTGACGATTATTGTAATATATATACAAGTCAGGTACGGACGGGACATGGTCGATAGACATCATCTCTTTTATTTGCTCACATAAAACACACAAAAAAAATAAGATATGTATTATAGGAATAAACGCGAATTAATGACATCCATATTCATATGTGTAGCATATATTTTATTAATCTCATTCTATTCACTAATATATTGATTCTAGGGAATATTTTCCACCGCGTGTTCCATAGCCCAAGCACCAAAGGAGCATTCATACAGGAGATCTTACGTTACTTAGACTTGTATAGACCCACCTGATTGAGACTGAACGCCTCTGATTGAAATGGGGAAGGTTTTTATTGACAATATGTTAAATTACCTTCATCTAGTATGGCGCTTCATAAGAAAGCTGAAATTTCAAATAAAGTTCTTACATTTCTCATAAAGAATCATAGAATTCAACATTTCGTAATATTTTTAGTTCGCTCCAAGAATCGCAATAATCGACAAATATGACATAAACTGATGTTCAATAAAAGTATGCATATACAAGGGAATTTAAGGAAATAAATAGTAGGTATGTGATGTAATAAGTTTATGATATTCGCAGGCCATCTCCGGTGGGGTCGCCTGCGTGTCGCTGGCTAGTATGCAGCTGAATATTTGGCCGCGGTCCGCGTCCTCTATGCTAATAGAATGTATCTTATCTACCATCAGTCTCGATAGGTACCGAGCACTCCAGAAGACCTTCGCTGGTATACTGACAACACAAAAAGTATACTTAGTAGCTGACGACTTTTATTAATGATGAAAAATATTTTGATGAAAAATTCAAGTTATGAAGGCATCGCTATTTTAGGAATTATGTTTTATTTTTTCATTAACCTTATAGGTTTTAAATTCGACTGAGATTTGGCTTTTGATGTTTACGCGAATTAACTGTTACTAAAAAAATCGTATCCGACAATTAGTTTAGGATTGTTTAGAAGATGTTTTGAAGGCGATTCAGATGCTCGTTTAAAGCTGATGATGGAAGGCCTCTTAATCATCAATCTAAATGACGGATCTACATACGTCACGTTATACAAACTTATTTCAAATGTATAAATGCCAACGTAAATAATTAATAGGTACAATAAAATCCTTTTATAATTCGATAAAGTATTATTTATTTTCTCATTTATTATATACAAGTAGAGGTTATTGTTTCGTCGACAGTACAAGTCGTGTTTCTTGAATTCCATATTTTCTTAGTTATAATACTCTCAGAGGACAAGGCACATGTTAATAGACGGAGACAATAAAAAGCTACGATACAACATGTTTTCTTATTAAGAGGATGACCCTCGCTTAAATGGAATCATTCGGAGGTTTTTTTATATCCTTTCTTATATAATATGAGTAATGTCGAAATAAATCCTAATATTATGTTAGTGACGACATTTACATACTCGTACAACATTCAAGACGTATAATACGGAGTACTCGGGACCATGTCGCTACGAGATATAACAAATATGTTGTCTTGCTTACGGATGTCATAAATTATGATAATTCTTACAACAATTATATAAGCAGAATGTCAAATGATAGCCACAAACACAAATCCATTTCACTTATGAATGAAACGTCCGAGTTCTGCATCAAGACGGGGCGGCGATTAAAAACTAACAAAAGAATACACTAAGAGAGTAACCGAGTGACGGAACAGTCGAGGCGTCATATATAATGTTACGTATGTAAGAGTGTCCATTAATAGTGAGAGGTTATAAATTACAACAGGCGATAAATCGAGCCGCTCGCCGCCCACCGCGCCCACCAAAGACCTGCTTCACTATCAGAGTTATTGCTCATACATTCTACAACTTATTATAAGCCCGGGGAGAAATCACTGTTGTTATAATTGAACCGGTCAGGTAACTTATTCAAATGTATGCGGATCCAATCAAAGACAGCGATTCGTATTGTAGCTTCGTCAATTTGACTAATTGGTCTCACAACTTAAAGACAGAGACGGAGACCGACAATGTTTATGACTATCGGATCCTTTGTAAACAGTGTTTGGAATTAAACTTATCGGTCAGGACAGGGTACACTGAATATTTTGTTTCAAAATGCACTCATGCAACACAGTATGGTAATGTTTAACCTAACTGAAGCCGGACAAAAGCGGTTTGAAACTAATTCGTATTATATAACATGTAAAACGTGCGCCAGCGGTAATAATGAGTAGTTGTACCGAGTGGTGTCCAGCGGCCGGCGGGACAGAGACGGAGTTGGTCGCCGGCAATACATATGAATGAGGGAACTTTGATTGCGCCCTCGACGACCGACATGCGGAGGAGAGACTCAAGTCCACATGTACATTCAAAAATATGTAAACGTATTTAGGTATATGCAAACAATATTATAACCAACTACTCAAAGGTGGCTGATCGAAAGTTTCAGTGAGATTATTCTCAAACATTTAAAACTAAATTTCATTCTATTATAAAAAATTTTTTGATTAATTCTTTTTGATGAATTTGATTTTGTTTTAAAGCATTTCGATATTTAATCCAAGGTAATATAAGAGTGGTGTGTGTTTAAACCTGTAACTTGTAAAGTATAATATGTTAATAAAGTACAAAGATTACAGGTCCTTACAGGTATCATATCATTAAAAAGGAACCTATGTGACATTAAAACCGTCAAAACATGTACTAGCCGGAAAGTCTACATGTACTAGTTGTAAGTTGGTTACTAATTTAATTCTAGGCGTCATATCAAACATCTTATTTAAACTAATATAAGTTTCAACAATATTTTTCTTTAATACAATAACACTTTACAATACATGAACCGTTTGTTTTTTCGTTTTTATGAATATTTATACCAACCGGAGATGAATATTTATAATTGAATTATATTCTGGATGTGCTCTTGGACGGATCAGTGACGCGGAGCGAGGGTGAAGCTGTGCCACGATCTGCCTACCTGGAGCGAGGAGGGAGAGCTCGCTTATAACGCGTTGATTTAGTAAATAGAAATAATATAACATAAGCGATCTCTCTACACGTATGTCTGTTAATAATTTGACGAGAGGATAATTATATCTATGAAGACATTCGCGAGTTTTATTCATCTAAATGTAACTTAAGATTTCCGGATAGTAGAAACGTAGTATTCCTTTTTTATTATTTTAAAGTACACACTCTCGACGTTTCAGCTCCTTTGCCCCAATTGTGATCACAGGCAGACGAGATTAAATTTTCATTCCCAAAATCTTAGTTTTATTTCAATGACAAGAGATTACCAAATGAGAAGAGTTATTACAACTGATAAAAAAGTATAAATGAATTTGGTTCTAACATAAAAATCATAACAAATAGAAGGCACCAGTTGAGTGGAATTAAACGACTTACAAAGAGGAATCGTTCTGTGAAGTTAAGGAGAAACAGCAAACAGTAAGTAACGAACTAATCCACGTCTGCCGTGAGTACCTCAAACCTGGTGTAATCTAATCTCTCATTTCATCTCATCTCTTTCACTCCAAGTCGGCGCCTCACTCCGCCGGAGGCTGTTTTTCGACAATAAGACGTCTCGTTACTCCGACTCAACACTTTGATTGAAATTCGCCACCTCCAGAACAAACATCAAGGTTTTATTGAGACGGAATTACGACCGCTCCTGTTACACGAAAACGAAATCTACACTTCATACTTCAAATAAATAAAAGATTGTTCCTTGATTCAATTATACGAATGAAAACCTCATTCAGAGAGGGATCCGACTGTAATAGACCAGAGATGCAAATATACAAATATAAAAAATATGTTTATAAAACATAATACAGTTATATATTAAAATTAGTTCAGAATATTAATTTTGTTTATCGTATGTAGTACATGTGATACGTGAAAGTGTCGTCTCCACGTATTCGTAGGTTGCACGTCGAAGGCACCTGTTTCCATTAAAATTTCAATTACCGCAGTCGGCCGACTACAAACAGACTCATGTTTGTCGTCGCTCGTTACATGTTTATTGTACATCAGTCTGTTTGTTCCGACAACATCTCCGGAACACTAACACTAGCGGGACGGGGACGAGGCGAAGGTGTTCCATTATAAATAGAGACTGACGCCATTACAGGCGACACACTCAAACAAATTATATTGATTCAGAGATTTTGAAAAATTTGTTTGAACTCTACATTTATAGATAATATTCCATTGACTTTATAAAAATAAAATAATACGAACTCATCTAACTTCGGTTCTATGACTCTACAAAATAGGCTTCGTCTGTGTTACGAAGTTTCTTGTACACGACGCGACGAAAACAAAGAGTTTGCAAATAGATCGACCCGAATTATGTAAAGTGAGTAGAGTTCGGATAGAGCGAACAAAAAACGAACATCGAGGTGGCGTGTAGAGACCAGTGTGGACCGCTTTCTACATTATAGGATGCTTTATAATAAACAAATATTTATATATATTTAATTTTATAAAAAAAAGTTTCCCAGTTTTCAGATGTTGAAAACAACATTTTTTACAAACTGATAATAAATTGAAACATCAATGTAATAAATTTATATCAAATTATGTAACATGGAATTCTAAACAAATCCATATTTTATTTCCCAGAGACTGTATATCTTGAATTTGTTTGTAATATAAGTAGAGTTTGTATCGGTCCGTGTGAGTGAAGGTCAGCTGGGGGAGGTCAACCCTTCCTCTAAGACCTCCGTCCTCGGATCCTCCTCTTCCGTGTCGCTTTCTCTCAAAAAACCCGAGCTGTCCTCAGCCACGTCCTCTCGAAGGCTATAATTTTCTCCGAAGGTAAGGGATTTCTGTTTCCCTTCACTCGTCACATGTTTATATTTTTTCCGCTGCGTTCAGTACAATCACAACGATCCGTTTTATTAACTTACATTGTTGAGACGACAGTGTTGTCTCTACTTATATTTTTACAATCTGACTATAAATTATCTGAGTGTGTCTGTGAGTTTGGAAGGTATGAAGTACGATCAAGGGCACACAACAATGAAGGCATGTATATGTTAATATTATATGTTATATAAAATGCACGAATAAGGTCAGTGGAGCAGATGTCGCCTGTGATACCTCATTCGTGTCTAAGTGTCCGTTAGTAGAGAACAGCTCTAGAGACTGTCGGATATAGAATGACTCTAGAACAGATACGACTACTTTTAGTTTTCATTATAATCATCACTATCTTATACACGACGACCTTCGTTATATATATATATATATTGAATAAATTTATCATATAATGTTTTTTAAAAGAATTTTCTTACCTTATGTACACATTTTTTTAATAAATCTAAACGAACAGGTATAGCCCGTAGCATATACGTAGCGGGTCTACGACAGGTGACGCCCACCGGTCGGAGGGCGTGACTACCTGCGCAGGTGAGGCGTACCTGGACACGCCCACTCACACCTTGAAGGTAGTTCGTAGGTATTTTAATATAACGACTTATAATAAAAATATAAGAAACAGATGTTTACATAGGAGATGGCTCATTTATAGTATTAGTGGTGGTATTCACATTGCGTTAATTATAATTTAATTAAATTTCTTTTCCATTTAAAAGCTTAGAGAAATAAAAATAATATAAATAAAAATATAAAACTCAAGAAACAACTCAATAAATGTAATACACATTTGTGATAGATAAGATTTGAATCACATGAAACTTAATGTTTATCTGTCACGTGTCGCATTACAGCAGACAGGAGTATTGTTTAAGTGATGTATAGTCATCAAAACAGCCAAATTCAATATATTGATACCTAAGCTCCGCCTTACATGAAACCTTTAAGATTCTAAATAATTATTATAATCAGTTTTTCACTGAGGTTTTCTTTCACAATCTAAATATTATAATCTTTTCAACACTCCACATACTGTATGCGTACATTCTTGACACTTTATTACAATCCCACCTAATATTTATTTTCCACTCGCTCTTTAACCGAACACTTTTCTTTAACGTCTTGATGTAAGTGTATAATTTAATAAAAAGCAAAAGTTCTCTCCACCTCAGTTCCGTTTTAATTACACCGCGGCCCATCTGGCAGCACCTCGACCTCAACCCTTCCAAAAATTATATCATAATAAAATACTAATTGCTTCGAATTCCAGCCGATAAAGTCAAGACGCGCCTCCAGATATTATAAAATTAATTAATTAAAAACAATCCCTCGACGCATCTCACTGTGGGAGCGAGAGACTGTCGAAGGTTGCACTCCGGTCAGGCGACAGAGATATTTAGAATAAATATTTGGCGAAGATTCCCGTCCTCCGATATAATTGACTGGAAACGAGAAAAGTTTTTCAATTCCCACACAATGAGATTAGGACGGTATGCAAGATTAGGTCATATTTATACAGACATACGTTAATAATAAAATATAAGAGAGTTATTGAACTATTTGTATCGATGCGTAGTATCCAGGTGACCTGGTAACAATGAGTATATAAAGAAAGCGTATCTTCCAGCATGTCCGGGTCAACACCAGCTCACTATCTGAGCGTCTCGTTCTCTTCAGACACCTACCGAACGTCTGACAAAAGTCCTTTGTCTCATGAACACAATGGAAACTTTCTTCTTACTTTTTATGTTTTCCTAATGAATCATTTTAACACAGAACTGTACGTGCCTTATATATCTTGTGGAAATTTTACAAAAGCTGTGGAAAAATACTTTTCAAAGTTCATGAATATATATATGGGAGACGGAACTCACTAACGATGTTATCCAAAAATCTCCTTGAGAAGATGAGAAATGAGGAATCTGGAAATGAGACCGAGAGACGAGAGACGGAGTCATTACACTACACATGGTAAAGATCAAATACAAAAAAAAAACTTTCTAAACAAGGAATCAATCTTATATAAACAGAAGAGATATTTATATATTCCAACAGGATCGCACTCTGGCTGTAAGAAATAGCCGTCTGATGAATTATCACATACCTGAGAACAGCTGGATCAGCGGCCTCCAGGTGTATTGTTCCTAGACAACTACTTTATATTGAAAAATATTTCAAGAAACTTCACATAAATTGATTTATGTTGATGATATAAAAGAACTGGATGACTGACTTGCTCACGTTGTCTGCAGACACACCAGGTCTAACCAGACTCTCGCCAGTCATACGTCACGTCTCCTCGATCAACATTATGTCGTGGTCGTATCGCTATCGTCCTGTGTGAATGCGCCGATCGCCACAGGCGCGTCTTGTAATTTAAATATCTAAACTAATTTAGCGCACTTTGATTGTTGAATGAAGACCGACCGGAACGAACAATTACGAAAGGGTGATGAGGGTGAGGAGGGTGATGAGGGTGATGATGATCATCAATCACGGCTGCACCTGAGGCTGAGACGTCATTTTTAATTATTTGTTTCATTTTCATATTTTATTAAAATATGCAACATAAATAAGATACGAGTACTACTAACAACTAGGTGTATTTATACCATATGCATGCCTTCGCATGTATATGCAATGTTCAGGCAGCAGTCATTAATTCCGGCTTATTTCTAAAAAATAGTCTCGACTATTAATTTAATACCTAATTTCCTGTTCTTCTCTAAAAAGTCGAACACCAACAATCTCAAATATACCAAATTCTATAATTTCCTAAGTTATTACAGCGTTAATAAGTGAAACCCTTCCGAAGCAAGCCCTTATAATAATAATAATAATATTTTAATTTCGTCTTAATAACAGTCACTAACCCTCCGGAGGGTCGATATTTCCTCGTAATTAGCAAAAATCTCGCGACATTTTATCCGCTGTCAAAGTTCCGCCAACAATTATAGGAAAATAGAACCTTCCAGTTAATTTGTTTTGCTCCAAATGACCGGACTAAATAAGAATTAAGGTGTTTATGGGAGAGGGCGATTCTACTTGGAAAGTTATTTATATTATTTCAGAGTTACGGTATAAGTATATATTATGTATATTAATAAAATACGAATCATCTTTCTTATTTATAATGCACGTTGTGAATAATTGATCATCGGATTCGCGGTGATGCTAAGACTAAACAATGAAGGCATAGCGCAGGCAAATGTTTGAGAACTCGGACAAACAGAATAAATCAGCACTGGCTCAATGGAACCTTCTCAAAGCGGATCTTAAGAATACCGCAGGCCGAGGTTTTTCCTTCAGCTGCGTGTGTCTCAAAATAGCGACTTACAGCGGTCATTGAATACGATAATTATATCACATAGTGTTTACACTTTAATATTTTGACTGACACATTACTGTGTGATTATTTAGTTAATTTTATTGACAATAAAATTAAATCGCTGTTTTTTTCTGGTCATATATCCAGTCCGTCTGTGAGCTGTTCCCGATCGTGTCATGGAGTCTTCCCGGTACATATTTAAGACGGTTGGAGCGGCCATTACTCGCCGAAGTGGAATCATTGCCCTCCACTAATTAATTCCTCCCTCTTTTAATGTTCAAAAATCGCGGTCTCTAATTAGGTTTTAATTCGTTTTATTGGGCCCAGTAATGAAATAATGGCCACGAGCCGCTGTACGCAGACCTGTTTTATTGCCAAACCTTTCGGATCCGGAGTTTACGTCTCAATGTTATATCGGCTCGGGTCCAGTGGATCGCGCTAACTTGGAAGGAGTTTACTTTAATACAAGATCAAATGCAGAAACCTTTCGAATATATCTAGCCATTATCTTAAGTATCAAATTTATTATTTATTCTGATGATTTGCATTTTTTAATAAAGATAACATCAAATGAATACTAAAATACACCCTGTGATATAATTATTATTAGTAATGGTGAGCGGCGGCTGTGGGCGGAGTGACGTCACACAGCTTCCAATATTTTTTTCTAGTGATTGGTAATCGGAAAACCCATTAGGAAACGCTTTGTTTTTTATCTCCGCTTAATGAAGCGGATAATGTCGTTGGCGGGATGAGTGCCAGGTGATGCTGGATACAATGAGGGATAGAATTAGCTTTAAAAAGCCTTTTTATCATTATCTGTATAATAGTCCAAGGCATTATAATTCTGATCCTTCTATAAAACTGGTACTATGTATATAAAAATAGTGGTTTAACATCTGTTTTTCATATATGCATTTTTTATAAATGTAACAGTCATTTGTATAAAAATAAAAAAATCAACGAGTGTCTGTAAAGCTGAGTTCGGAATCAAGTTACAAAATACACAGTAAGCCGGAGCGTAATTACATTCAAAGCAAGATATCTAGGGTCCAACTTCGCAAATTAAATATTATTTTTCCCGGCCATGTTGAAACTTGTCCTCTCGTGTACGAGGTTAACTATAAAGCTGAGCGCACACGAGGCCGTTTTAATATTCGCCACTGGACGTCTACAATTAACGCTCGAACAATTTCATAACTCGAGTCCGCCTTTGAGCCGCGCGGCGCGGACTCAAGAGAAAGAATATTAAAAATATCTAGAGAATAAAAAACGCGATACAAAGCCGTGATTAGATTAGCGGAAATGTTCCTTCAATAGAAACTCGTCGACTCCGTGCTCTGAGTTACTCTCATTCAAATGAGATTACTGAATTATTGAGACGCTGGAATGAAATCTTTGTTGAAGATTTATCTTCAACTGTCTGTACTTTGCTACGACATAAACACGTCTTGTACTCAGGAGTCATCAAGAAATCGCCCGAAGCGAGGACTCGTCTTGATGGAGTGAACTGCTTAAAAGGTAAAGATATTACAAATGGAAAAGTTTAGATGCAAGTGTACCACTCAAACACACAGGAATATTAAGCTTGCGAAGACAATTTGACAAAAATACAGATCTATACGACTTGAGCCACTTATATTTAAAAGCAATAGGATCTTCCATAAAAAAAATATGCCAAATTATCCATATGCCGTAAAATAAATAGTAAATTCATTGATTTCAATATTCAGAACTTCAGAGTACCCTTTTGAGTTAGCTATAACAATACTACATGTTATACAGGAGGAATGTTATTATAAAGAGTCATCCAATCAAAGTATCCGATGTGAAATGTCCAAGTCGCGTCGTTGATAAGGTCCGAGGTCGGAGGTCACACCTAGAGGCGCATTCAGACGTCTTTTATGATCGCCGGCGGGGATTGCTGCTGCCGAATCCAGCCTCCGCAGATATCCTCATAATCTTCAAATCTAACTGCCAATAAAACTAGATAACTTTTTTGCTTCATTGCTCCAACTCACTTATATACTAAATTATTACATTATAGCTATGTATGCAATATAAAATGATCGATGTATTTAATAACTTTAAATAAAATTTTGTAAATGTGTTCCAAGTCAGTCTCGGTAGTTTTGTAACACTCACAGTAATATCATCGTGAGTGAGATTTGAAATCATTTGAACGACTCATCGCCGCAAACACGATATTCATTGAAACAAAAATTAAACTTTTTATTCGATTTGTTATGTCTTATTTTACTTCATCTATATAAATATTTTTAACGAGATCTTTCAAAAAATTCATCCTTATACGTATGGTTGTAAATGTGTGTAGGTGTCGTTTCTATCAGTGAGGTGTTAATATATAAATAACATTAATTCCATTAATAAATTGTTTTCCTTCTCGATATTCCTGTACGTACATGTGTCATGGTCCAATTAAAATTTCCGTAAGCGATAATGTAAAGTTTGTTTATGACAAATTTCTTCATCGCATTAAATGACCTACTTCAATACTTATTATTAATTTGTTCAATTAGTTGTTTAGGTTTTATAAAAAAATAGTATAATCCAAAAATTCATATTCATATTTATAATATTATAAAACACGCATCGCTTTTAAATACACAGACAACCAATCTGAATTTATCATAACATATACACGAAGGGCAATCCATAATAATTAACAAAAAATAATTGGGCAAATCTCAATTTTAATCACACTCCAATAAAATCATATTTTTCAATGTAAATATCATTTATAAATAAGATAGTTTTAAATATAACAATTCTTATGTTACTTTTTTGTGTTATGAAAACTAGTTGATAAAAAAAAAGCAATTTAGGTTGCTTGTTAGAATATACGTCGAAAATTTAATATCATAACAAAGCCATCAATGGAAGTGAGGCATCATGATGTTATATATGGGAAAACTGTACACATGAAATATATTATTACTTTAATAATATATTATTATTAGAACAACAATAACATTTATATAATGAAAACTCCTGAAAGATATTCAACACTAGCAAATAAATATCATTCAAATTTATTCCGTCTGAAGAATTACTTAACAATATCTAATGTGCCCCCTAAAACGCCAACTACCAATAGATCGCTTCAATCTTAAACTTTCAATAATTTGTATAAACAAGTGTATGTTTTATATATCCATGTGACAAATATTAAAGAACGTCACACAATTAAAACGTATTAATAGTTCACACACGTAACTTATACTCTCAGTTAATTATAAATTGCGTCGAAGAGACGTAAACATGTTTGTCCCTCGTATTTAAAATCACAACATAAATAATATGATTCAATATGACAGATCATTTGAGCAATCAGAGAAAGGCTGCAGGTAGTGCACGCCTTTGCAAGGATGAAGGCCACATTATAAAAAACAGGCTGCACGTAAAAATGACAACATCGTTCTTTGACATCGTCTTATAATGTGACGTATCATTATTACCCATCAGGTTCGTAGATTTATTATAACAAAACTATTAATACATTTTTATAACAACAACGCAAGTATTTAAGTTTTGTCTTTTATGACACTCTGTATATATAAGTATGTATATATACGTAAAGTTCTATCGATAACATCTCTCAATCAATTTTATACCTTAACCCAATTCGCATGTGATGTGCACACACCTATTAAACTTATCAGCTCTTGTCTACCTTACTGATATCGCCCAATATACGAGACCCATACGAATGTGTTATTACATTGATAAGTAGGGTCTTGCAATCTGGGCGTCTGTCTCGAAGTATAAAAAACGAAAACCGCTAAGATGATCTAAATAGCTAAGGTTTTATGAGAGCGATCTATCGAGGGTTCTCCTTCAGGCTTGGTGAGATCGCTCCGGGGACCAGTGCTCTTATCTGAGGTATCACTGGATATGGACTTTACTACGGATTTGATGTTTATTTCAGTTCAAATTCAGACACTAAATGTATAACACATGCATAGTTTAGCCGGAGAGGACCCCGCGTTCAGAGATAAATGCGTGTGGGCGACACAGGTGCTGTGAATTTCTCATCAACACCTATTTTGATAAGGGTTGGACTCATATACGTAGCTGTATATACAGACACAAGCACAGTATTCACTACAGTTATTTATTAATTATTATTTTGTTGGCATGTTTGAATATAAGAATCAATCCGCGTTATAACATATAAATACCAACAACCCAAAGTTAGAAAAACATGATAATAAATGTAACGAATTACACGGAGACTCACAACACACTCTCTAATTGTACTTCATAATTTCTCCTGTACGTCGCTCCACCACACACCGCGGGGTAATATTTTCTCTCGTCCACATTTAAATGTAAATGTCCAAACTTCCACCGAATTTTGACGTCCGCCGTCCATCTACGCACATAATTTTCTCTCGGCCGAGTTATAAATCCACCCGCAGGTCGCGGTACTAACGTTTTTGAATATTAATCACCGGTTTTCTTGACACGTTGATTATAATCAGAATAACCTCGTGTATCGATCACGTCCATAGTGAGTTTCATCCCGAGGTGGGGTTTAATAGCTATCGAGATTTAACAGAACGTGAGCGAACAAATTGGATCGGACCGGGTCAAGATAAGGGCACCAAGGAAAGGGAAATGTCCATAAACAACAGGCGACTCGCTCCCAATTAATAAAGCAGCCAACACTGAAGTAGCGCAATTAATTCACTGCCTTCGTAGATTTTAATAGTTCACATAAATCAGAGTGGGTGGCCGGTGGGTTAATCGTCGTTTAATATGCCGCGGCCGGTCCACCGGGCCACGGGCGGGCCAACGGACGATCGGACGACGCTCTCTCCTACATTTCAAATATATTACAAACAACTGATAAAGCACGGTACCTGCCCCTACATATATACATTCGTTAGTTTTTTCTAAGTCTCTGGTAATTTCAACATAGTTTTCTCTGGATTTATTGACGCATGAAAAATTATGACTAATCTATAGCCTACCAAATTATAAACAAGAAATGTTTATACGTTAAGTTTTTGTTTATGTATAGAGACAACACGAAAAAAAAATCCTAGGTAAACAGTAGGTGTAACGGTGTGTGAGATAATTCGGACGTTGCTAAATTCAATTATATTTTGAACACTGGCGACAGTAGGTAGCCAAATTCAATTGAAGCTAGACTTCAGTTCACGTTAAGTGGTTATATCCCCTCTAACATTGGACAGGGGCCGAGTATTCGAGTGGACACTGGACACGAGGTGTGAGGGTAGTGTGAGGGCGTGCCAGGGGGTGCTGGGGGTGTTGCGGGGGGCAAAGGGGATCCTAGTGGCGCTGGCGGTGGCGAGATGGTCGCAGGCGGCGACACCTCGGGATATTGAATTTGCGGCGACT
Organism: Danaus eresimus; assembly: GCA_018231745.1. NCBI lineage: Eukaryota > Metazoa > Arthropoda > Insecta > Lepidoptera > Nymphalidae > Danaus > Danaus eresimus. Next base: position 16,731 of record DVQP01000525.1, read on the forward strand.
CTCAATTGTTATCTGGTGCTGCAAGGTCGCCCCTGAATAGCTCTCCGCCAGGTACTACAACCCTTTCTTTGACGGTAGGGTTGGCGCCCCTCATATATTTTAAAATTTAAATAATAAACGAAATCGGAGTCAATATCAAGATGGAAACGTAAGAAATTAACTTCAGATGTATACAGATCAAGAAAAGCTAATAAATAGTATGCCTAATAGCTAAAACACCAAGTCTTATAAGAATCATTGCAATATTATTTGAAAGGTTTGAAAGACGACTAACAGCTCTTAGTAAATAAAACATTTTAAAGGGCTGTATGTTCAGAGATGCGAAGAACTTGTCCAAGTCCTGTATTATAATATGCGAGGAACATCCCTGAGGTGTGAGGGCGGTCATCGGTCAATTTATTTGTTGCTCGCGACCCGCCGCAGTTATCATGATTGAATTAAGTCCGTGCGGGCCTCGGACTGCGGCCCGTGATTCAGGCTTTCATTGTGAACACCTCCGCAAAAAGGGAATCCGGAATTTTAATCGTGGGAATGTGCCGCTGTTTCCATTCGTTTATTTAAGGTTAATTTGAAGCGGTCAGAGTTAGTTTAGTGACCGATGGAAGTCTCTGTCGGAACAATCGGATAGTATCGATGAATTTCATGTAATTTATATCACACGGCCGGGCTTGTTTAAGTTTTAGTCCTTCATTCTAACTGAAGTTCCTTTATAAAATAACATTTATAAACCACATTACGTTAGTGAATAATATGTATAGGTTAATATGGTTCGCAGTGTAACACGGACGGTAGCCCTGGCCGTAGCTGAAATGTTAAAGTTAGTAGCGACGCCTGCTAGGAAGGCTGTTAATTGCATTAGCCGCCCGTTAAAGGTGCTACAACTTCCAGCTACGAACTTTACACTTAAATTACTTAAGCTTGACCCTTGTTATTGTTAAGGAAGTTGATTAAATTGTTGAGACAACGTTTACTGTTAACAATAAAATATGAATTATGTCAATTAAAAAAATCTCACAACTTTTTAATTTATATTGAAACACCGGGTCGCAAATAATAGACTTAAAATATTAACATCATACTAATGATGCGTGTAATATATGAGCAAACTGATGTTTTCCTTGACCCGGCGATGGTTTGATTCTGAATTATTTGTAATTGAAAAAGGTCTACATTTTCTTCTAACTAACAAGTAGTATTTGCATACAATATCGATGGAGGAACAAGCATCAGCTCACGTCGATGGTGCGTTACAGAAAATTATTCCATTTTAGAGAGAATGTATACAGAGCAAACATGAAAAGAGAACAAAATTAAGATTACGGTTGGTGTAAAACACATGCGGCAGCGGGTGCGGATAAAAACAATTAATATTTATTGCTTGAGAGAACAATACATTCTTTCCAATTGAGAGTTCGCTTTACTAAACTATATAAATTAATTCAATATATAATATTTGCTCGTTTGTTATAATTAATAACAGTTATTAACTCACTGAGTCACATTACAATCGTAAGAAGCTATTCCATTGTTTCACCCCTCGGGATCCTCGGCGTGTGGAGGTTGCTGGGCGGGAGGTACCTACATCAATAATCCTCCTTGTTATTCTTATGCAAATCGCCGCCGTACGATAATAAGTGAAACTCGAATCTGACGTTAGACAGATTGACTGAACTCGCTGACAAACGGGACTACATTAGTAGACAAAGAAAGAAATCATTTACTCGTTATTATAACAACTGAACGGGAGAAAAATACGCGATGTTCCATATACGACAACGTTACATCCAAAAGTTTCAACTAATCGTTGGTAATTTTATTAATATAACTTTAATATTAAATAAATTACTTGAGTTTTTCACTGAGTCATAAATAACAAAAAAGATCATATCAATTAATTATTATTTATATGTTACACATATTAAACAAAAGTCAGAAAACATGTTTTCATCATTGTATATACACTTACGAGTTGGTAGTCGGTACGTTTTATAATATTTACCTTCGGACTGTACCAAACAAACGATAAAAAGTCACCTCCGACCCGAACAAAATGGGCCGAGAAATAAGCCCAGTACCGTGACGCGGGACACATCCACGTTAAAAATAACTTCACATTAGATTTACTGAACCAATTAGTCAACAATATTCAATTAGAATATATGATGCAAGATGTACTTAAGTTACAGGAAATAAAATCAGTGCATTGGCACTGACGAAGGTGATAACACCGCTTCCATTATAATGAGCACACATTAAATAAATTGATCAGAGGCCGGTGGTCGCCGTACCTATGTGCTGTGCTATCATCAGAGGCCAAGGCGTCTGTGATAAGGGACGCTAAACGTGTATTATATTATAATTTTCTCTGAGGTTAACGGGATCATTTACTTGGAATATTGCGTATCTCGTTAAGATCATCACGCTCTTGTGCTTCAATTAATGCTTCCAACAATGCAAACATTAATATAAAGTTCGAAATTTTGTTCAAACTGCATCATAACTATATAAAGCTGCCGATGTCTTATACGATATTGAGGAAAATCTCAAAGATCACGTGGGTTCAATGTCCAATAAGTATAAAGATCATTAAAATAACTTCATGATACCTACAATAATTATACGAGTATATACTATATTACTGAAAAGATATTAATTTTTCTCATATTTCCGTAATACACGTGTAAATAAATTAAGATACAGTTATATATAACGACAGCCAATAAGAGCAGGTCGTTGACAAAAAAAATATACACGATTATGAATGACGACATGTCTCTGTGTTGCTTGTGTGAGCGTGTTTGTGTGTGTGTGTGCACGCGTGTGCATATATACGCGATATGTGTTAGTTTTCTTGTGCGTATGAGTGTCATTTACATTTCTTATCAGGTAAAGAACACGAGTTTGTTTTTCAATGACTAAACTATTTGTACAAACTTCATGTAATAAATTGACCTTTCTAAAAGTTTGCGATCTATTTAAAAGATCTTTTTATTTAAATATTAATTAAAGGAAAAACAGGAATATAATTTTATATATTTTTTTACCTCGATCGTTAAAAATAAAACTAATTAAAGTACAATGTTTGTAAACAAGAAAACCGCAAATGTGCTAAAGTAATACAATTGTAAGTTGTTTACTTTTGTTATTTCACAGTACGCTGTCACTGCGATTTAAGTTCTATATACAGAATATATGAGGAGAGGGCCGGCGACGGAAGCAACTTACCACTGAAAGAATACAAGATAGAACATTATATTATAACATAACTTAAACTTCGCTGACGCATCGTTACTTTCCCGAGTCTTTTATACTTCAAGCTATCACTGACAACCGTTAACCAATAATTCTGTTTAGGAACGATTCATTACCAGACCTCAACAGTGTCATAATGTTACAACTATACACATTTATGTTTCATTCTATATGTCGTGTAAAAGACATATGTTTTGGAAGTACTACCGAATATTTTACGATAAAGAGAAAGACTACTGAATGTTTTATTTTAATTTGCTTAATTACAACTATACACATATTTTATAACACATAAGAAGTCAAGAAAACTTCTTAAGTTAAAGTGGCGGCAAGGTTGAAGACGATGATCATAAAGCCGGAGGTTGTTTCCTTCATCAGAACTGCGTTCTTAGTGATTTGAGAATCCGAACGAGGACGAGGGGCCGGAGCCGTCGAGGTGCAACGCTCAATGAATGACGCAGGAATTTGTACCTTGTAGGAAGGTGATAAAGTCCATGTGTAAGTAGGTGTCTCTGTGCCTGTGTGTGTTGTGTACGCGTGTGTTGACGTCAATGGTTGTAAGTGTGTGCGTGTTATCTGAGGTCGGAGGTGAGAGTTCGTCGACGCAACAGCCGCGTGTCTCAGAACACTTCTCAGAAGATGACGATACAACTGATTGATAGCTCTTTGTTGATTTTAATGAATACCTGTGATTTATTAGTCTCCTTTTGATATCTGTTCCTATATTAAAACTGTTTCAAAAGCTTCAGTGCACTAAGGTTACAAAGGTTACATAATAAAAGCCTGGCACAGTTGGCTCTGTTCCATTCTCCTCACCTCACCCACAGACGCCACTGAGCTGAACCGACCACAATAAATAAAAGGATGTTCACTTCTTTAACAATTTTTCATTTCCCTGAAGACAAACGAAATGATATACAGATCATCTAATAGTTAAGTCAAAGATTTTTACTACAGTACTGTTATATATGTAAACTTGCATGAAATGTGCGTTGATAAATGTATCTTCCATGTATATGTTCCTATATAATGTTTCAGTCTAACTAAATGTAGCGTAATATAAGGTGCACCGAGTGAGTCGTAATGCACCGAGGCTAATGTTACACGCATTTCGCTCCACATTCGCAGCACCAGTCGATGGCATCCTGATTTACCGCACACGAAGACAACATAATACTTTTAAGCGAGATAACCGGAGCCAAATTCCGTACACATTAATTTTCACCGAACAGCGGAAACGAAAGCAAAAAGCGAAAAAGATATACAAGACGTTGGACTCTCGACGAGTTCACAGTTCACGACAAATAAACTCCTTTTAAAAAGCACATAATATGTGGCTCTAAAATCCTACCACCTATGAAATGCATATTAGGTTTGATTAGCGTCCGTACTGCTATATACATTGTCGTAAAATATTAGTTGGTGAAGGAAAAGAAATTATCACAGTCGAGAGATTTAACTGCGGAAGCGTTCCACACTCCTCACATCTACATTTCTTTTGTGAAACTTTTACAATGACCTGTGAGCTTACACAATATTTTTTTTAAATAGTCAGACTTGTTCCCACTAAGACTAAGAGAGTTCCCATTACATTATATTAATATTATGATTATTGATAACGTAACCTTAGTTATATACAACCATTATTCGTAAAATAAGTTATGAGTCTTTTCAGTTATATTCAGATCTTCCTTTGAATTTATTAACAAATTCTAATTAATAAACATTTATTTAACACGT
>DVQP01000526.1:0-21698 GCA_018231745.1 Danaus eresimus
ACACGTCTACAAAGATAATGTCCATTAGAGCTTGTGTTGGGACTCTTTATTCATAGCTAATTAAACTACGTATGCACCGTCACACAACTAACACAGCGTTAATTGTTCTTCACTCATAAATCTTCGTACGTTAAACTATTAACGTACCTAGATTATTGAATAAAAAACGTGAAACGCTCTGTATGCAGTGTGCGATTCACACTCGGACTAAGCATCCAGTACACCCTTTAATAACTTTTTTCAGTCAATCATTTATATACGTCCATACTATCACGTGTTGACGAATAATAACTTGAAAACTATCCGTATTTCGTCTGAACATGCCAGCTCATGGTAAGGCTGATGATATATATGTATACCTACAATTTGTAGTATCCAATAATACGGATGAGTGATTTTTAACGTAACTTGACGTGAAAATTATGATTAAATCAAAGAATATTATTAGAAAGTTATATCAGCGTACCGGTCACGGGTTAATGTTTGAGGAAAGCGTCTTCGAACAGGTCGAGCTCGTGCGACAGGTAGTTGGCCTTGTTCCTCAGCTTCTTGGCGGAGGTGGAGGCGTCGTCTAACATCTTGATGGCCTGCCTCACCTCCTGCAGCTCCTCGTCCATCTCGGTGGTGGCCTCGTCCACCAGCCGGCACAGGCGGGCGAACATCGTGGATAGCTCTCTGAAGTAAAAACATCCCTCAAGCCACATCACACTACAAAACTGTTCAATTATGATCCTACTGATAACAGACCGCCGATCACTCAAGCCAATGTAGCCTTATCACGAGTTTCCGTCGTCAAACTCAACACGCAGCGTTTTCTGTTTTCAATAAAGACCCGTACTAGTGATAAGGGTATTGTTGACATCATTACGAGTCGGTGGGGCGACGTGTATACATATATAAATGTCTGCTGTCCTTAAAGCATAATTATAGCATGAGACTCCATGTTCTTTTACAAAGCTGTATAAATTTCTATACTGCTGTAGGATATTCCTATTGGTATCCAAATATGTATAACTAACATTTGTAAACTAATCTGCATGTAGACAAAAATCTGTTTAATGTATGAATGTCTGCGGAGGGTTGGTTTGTTGGTTGTAGCGCATGTACTGACTGCTGGACTTGATGCGAGCAGTTGGCGGAGGTGAGGTCGACGATGAGCCTGAGCTTGCGCGTGGCGTGCGCCACGTACTGCCTCTTGAACAGCCGCTGCTGGGCGGACGTGGTCCAGGTGAGGCGCTCGTACGCGTACAGGGCGCCGTAGATCACGCCCGTCAGCGCCACCACGCGCCAACCGACCGTCTTTAACAGCTGGAACGGAGACATACTTCATCAGACCATCGTACTTTACTTATTATTACTCTGTGACTTCGTATGATGAACTTCTCTGTCTAGTTTTATATAAGCGATAAGCAAGTAAATATCTCACTTAGGTCTCTCATCTTCAGGTTCAAAATCATTTAATTTATATGAAAAATTATTAAGTCACAAAGAAAATTCAAAAGGGAAATATAGTACAGAAAAATCGTCGACACAAACGGGGTTAAAGCTTTAACTGTTGAATTACGTTTTAAATTTCAACGGGCTAGTGCCAGTGTCATTACACCTCTGTGTAAAAATAAAGCTGTGGGGAGTGGATAAACCATCTCAGTGACAGTCTGTTCGATACTGTCTAGAAGACGGCCAAATTAAGTTACTTTGCCAATCCTGTCCTGGCACTATAATGTGAAATGCCAGTATCTTCTAATGTCAAAAACATAGCCATAGGAATGAACTAACAAGTCCGGACAGCAGCAACCCTCCCATAGTTCCCTGTGACGTCAGAGCTCCGAGCGCGAACTTCGACACCATGCCCCACTCCTCGGCGGACAGAGGGCCCATGGAGCCGCCGTTGCTCACCCGAGACACCTCCATAGACGGCGCGGGGGGACCTACAGTCGGCGGGATCTGGGACACAGGCGTGGTCAAATTAAACATTAAAAAATTAAACAGGATTATCAAACGGTAAATATTATTTTAATACAACTGACAAAATATTAATCGTCGGCTGATGTGTGCACTTGCGGAGTGGGATTGTAGCATTACGTCATATCAGTATCACAATCAACGCCGAGTTACCGTTCATTAGAAACGTACAAATAGAAAAAATGGTCACGGTCACAGAGTTCAGCGGCTTGAAACACAAGCTAGTGTAATTAGACCACATTACAAAGGCGTCTGTATTTTCTCCACCTGACACTGTTCTAACCTGCGTGTGCATGGGCGGATTCTTCAGGGCGATCTTGTTGGTGTTCCTGCCCTGGAACCTCTGTATGAGAGCCGTGATGCCGTACGAGAAGCGGAACGTGAGGTCCTCGCTGAAGTCGGCGCACAGGTTGTCGCAGTTCAGACGGTACAGCACCTCGAAGGGCTGCTGGTGAGGGATTATACAGGACGCGGCCGCCGCGCGCTTGTGGGCCGGCAGGATGTTGTACATGCGCTCTGAGACAGACCGGACAACTCATTAACTTATATATTAACAAAATAGGTTTTAGCTGGAAATATTTTACATACACTTTCCATATTAAAATAAAAGTAAATTTATGCAATTACTACAAAGGCTTAAAATGGAAAATCTACTAAATGGCTTCCATTTTTAATTTTTGCCCATAGACAATATAAAAATATTTTTATTAAGGAAGAGTACACTACATAAAATATTAAATTTATCATAAGAAGCCAATAAATGTTTAAGCCGTCCATGTAACGTTCTTACCCGCCATATCTTTCTGCGCGGTGTCCATCTCATGGCCGATGTCCGCGGACAGTCGCTTCTTGAGCCGGGAGCCGAGGCCGGCCTCCACGTGTCTGTGGAGGGAGCGCTTGTACTGCTCGAGGGCGGAGCGCTCCGTCCGGAACGGCGCTTCGTACTCGTCCACCAGAGCCGACAGACGACGGATCTCCTGGCTCAGGGTCAGTGAAACCTGGAGATTTGGTTTGATACACGTCAGTGTAGGAAGCGTCGCGTATCCAGAGACAGACAATTCCCTGTTTTCTGCGGCCGGTCGGTTAACACAAAGATAGTCATAGAAACGAAGAAAGCCATAATTCTAATAAACATTAACACAAGTTCCGATGTAACCCCGTGCTAACTAAGCTATTGTTAATAATAAACAATCAAAATGTTTGGGAGTGATGGACTGTCAATTTTGTCCTGCCGTAGATTATGACTTTGACCCACGAAGGAGCCAAGCCAATCAATTTTGGATGACTTTGAAAACGTCATTGGATAGAGTGGGTGGTTTTAATAACACCCACCCTAGATATATGGGCCTGTAGAGAGACTCTAGGAGACCATAGGTATATGAGCCGGGACGTCGCCTTCGCCGATCACAGCGAGGTGTGTGTGTGTCGTGTGTGAGCACTGCCCGCAGCGCGCCCTACCTTGTGTTCAACACTCTCTACCATGCGTCCAATCTTCTCCTTCATCTGCCTGGTGATGGCCGTGAGCTGTTCCTCGACCGAGGACAACTGTTCCTGGAGTATCCGTTGCTTCTCAACTTTGGCCGCCTTTTGGGCAGTAGCCGTGCCGTAGACCTGGAGATGAAAATCATTATATAACTAACATACAGCTTGCTGAATGACTGTATTTTGGAATACTCAATTTTATTAGGCGGATAAATTCCTTTGCTGCTAAACCATTTTCAAATTTCTATTTTGTCACATTTGGCTACATTCAATGCGGACATATTGATTTGACACTAAAAAGATATGTTTCAATGACCTGAATGTTTTAGTAACCTGTTCTAGTTGTGCCATGACGTCACCGGCTATGTTTTTCCCTCGCCTGCTGTGCTGGGCGAATTTTGTGCGGACGGCCGACTGACTAATGCACTCCTCGAATTTGCGTTCGAAGTCCACGAACTCGAAGTAGCGGACCTGGTGACCCTCGGCCAGGATGGGAGCTGGAACGGGGGTGGGGGGGTGATTGCAGCTGGTTATAACACTCACATCTTCATTAGTTCTTTTTTTAACCCTTCACAAGGAAACATCTTTTTCATTGAGCTCAGTCCCACTGTCACCCTTATAATGAACCAGACAACGGCTAACTCTTGTAGTTTTATTACACTTGACTTATAGGGTAGATTGTAATTATATTTCCTGCTACAGGTCAGTGGACTTGCTGACGGTGGGAATCATATTCAACACTTTAAATTGTTATTTGTTATAGATTCTTAAACTTCGTAATTTACTACCCTAGATTAGACACGCTTGTCACATCTCTACCTAACACCAATTTACAAGGTGGTCAATGACTACTAACAGGACACGGGCTTCTCTCTTTCCCTCATCCGTGTGAGGAGCGCCTCCTTGGCTGAGATGAAGAAAATTCGTTCCTCAGCCTCCTTGGGGGAGCACACGCGTAGCTCGCGAGACAGGAAGTCCACGCAACGGGTTGCGTGCTGACTGCGGACCTTCAAATTTATAAAAAACATATTTTACATGTTTAATGTGGAAATATTTATATTTTATCGTTTTAAATATTGATGCAACCTGGAACTCGCTATAGAACTTTCCAGAAAAGCAAAAATACAAATAGATTGAGAGAACCTCACCTGTTCCAAATACTCGGGCTCCGAGGCCGAGGCGTCCCATCGATTGTTTAATATGAAAATATTCGGTTGCGATATTTTCGTAGACACTTTGTGGAAGAAATTCTTCTCCTGAAATCCAAACGCAACAAATTTTAATATATACAATAGTTTCTAAATAGCCACAGACTAAAAAGTTATTTTAATGTTCCATTGTATTTTTTGTAATATCTGTATACACATTAATACTCACAGTGACCATGAGCGTGGACTCGGCGTTAGCGACCAGCACGAAGACATCAGCATCGAGACAGTACTTGTCTATCCACTCATCCAAGTTGGGAGTAACATCCACTCCGGGCGAGTCCACGAGAACAACGTCATCCCTCAGCAGGGCGCACAGCTCGCGAGGCCAGTGGACGTGGACCAGCGAACACTCCTGGAGACGTGAGGCACACAGAGCATGCCCCAGCTGACTCACTGACTGAAAAATGTATGGATGTGATTTAGGACTAAAAAATCATTTAGTTGGACCAAACATTGTGAAAAAATACCATTTAAAGAGTACATATAAAAAATCAAGTTGATATTTTTTATGATTCCATCAAGTATGACATCTTTTAATAACAAAAGAATATTTTCATTACAAAGAAAACTGTGACATCATTATCGTTTACATACGTTTTATGATTTTGTTTTGCTACACTGTGAAATAAATTAACAAACTTCAAACCTGAACATTTAATTTCTCCTCAGAGCCCTCGGTCCTCATGAAGGCCTCGTCTGTATCTGAGCCTTCCACCTGCAGGAAGCAATTGGTGGTATGGCCGATACCACTGGGTAGGATCTTGTCATGCAACATTGCATTAATCACGGTGCTCTTTCCATTGCTTGTTCTGTTGAAACATTTATAATTGTATGTTATAAAACTCTTCTTAAATGAGCAAAAGTAAGTTAAAACATTGCAGAGACAAATTTGGTACATGAAATATAATAATGATAAAAAATTAAAATAAATGTAAAAGAAAATGTAAGGAGAATATGTCAATGTTACCTGCCAAAGAATGCAACTTTCATGTGATCTCGTTTGAGAACCTCCCGAATAGCCTGCACTTTACATACATATGACTCCACATTGGCAACGTCTTGAGGCGTCGCAATACCATTGTCTCCTGATACAGCTAAAATTATTTTTATATTTATTAAACATTAACAGAAAAACCTATCTTACTAAATATTAGATTGTTTTAAAGAAACAAATGCTTGTATCACAAAAATCTCAACTGATAGCTTTATGTAACATATAAATCATTTTGTGTATGCTAATGTAATTCATTTTAATGTATATAATACTACATTTATGACCTGAGTGTAATCATGACTCATATACACATTAAATAGAGATAATTCTTAAGAAATACATACTGACAAACTGAGTTTAAAACTCACCGTGCATAAAAATAACTGCATCTTTAACATAATCATCAATCTCAACAAATATGTCATTGATCTTCTTCTTGGCCCGGACAAATATCTGCAGCGGTGAGTCCACATTGGACATGTTGACACGCACAGTCCCATTGTTCATGACGACATTGTGGGGCCCATCACCAGCCATCATGGATATTGTACGATTAACAAATGCAGCCATACGGGAAGGAAAGATGCACGGTTTTCGTTAGCTGTACCTTACACTGGACAATGCCAAATATAGTTACAATACCACTTCTATGGTTTACACACATGCAGGGTACAACTGCAACAAAAATTACAAGCATAAGTGCAAGCAACAAGCTAACATTCCAAGCTTGAGTTCGTTGGTTAGCAGCGAACAGCTTATATTTCGTAAGCTGTGATTCGGAATGTTCAAAACTAAGACACAGAAAGCAAAACGTAAATGACAAACAAGTGATTTAATAGATAAATAGCTACATAGTACATAGATGTATTTTATAAAAATAGCAGACTGAGTTGCGTGATAATCCTGAATTCTGTAGGTTATGGTTCCAAAGACGGTACCGAAGTGGTATGATAGGTGTAAAAAAATATTTACTGTGATAAAAATCATAATAAACCGGACTAAAATAACCATTAAATTTAGAGCACCTTATCGTCTCGTTGCATCACAGCCATTTCGTACACATCCTTGCAGTCCGAGCCGCATGAAAATATACGTAATTGTAACTATTTATGAAACCCTTAGAACGACCCTTAACAGTAAAACATCTGACAGCCGCCTAATACGAGTCAAAATTATCTACGCTGAATTTCAGAAACGATTATACTATTATATGTTATTTTAATAGTATTAAAATATCAAACTCCATTTCTCACCTGTTTTAAAACTTCATTTTATATAATTTACATTTAAGACGTTTATATTACAATTTATTGTATTCGGCAGAATTATTCTATAAAATTTATCATGTAGGTAAGATTTTTTGGACTATTTTTCATGGTTTTGGTTTCCGTTACAATAATTATCAATGGTCTGATTTCATGTTCCCTGTCCTTCAATTCAATTGGCTCTAAGGTATTTATGGCAATATAGACCAATGAAATGACCACTCGAGTTTTTAAGAATTATATTTATGATGTAAAAAAAATAACAAAATAATAATATTTAAGTCTTGTACAGTATTATTATTATACTGTAATTAAATTATGATAATAATAATGAAAAAAAAATAGAGTTACACAAACTTCATAAAATTAAAATTTATCTTTTTATGAAATTGCTTTATATTTTAATTTAATTTATTTCATATTACTTAAATACTTAAAAAAATATGCTATTTGAATGCAGCTTAAACGACGATATATATGTATGAACCTATAATATAAACTGTCAATGTTACAAATGGAAATGGCGGATTTACACAAATGTTAGTAGGTGCTTAACACAGTAGAATCAAGGTCATCGGGTTCTCCATTACAATAGTTTGATTTAAATTTTTATAATTTTTAAGTATATAATTGAATATTTATATCTATAACTATGTCGAGATCCGTACGTGCTGAGACCAGAAATAGAGTTAAAGATGATATCAAAAGGGTAATGCAAGCTGTTGAAAAAGTTCGCCATTGGTAACGCCAAATTATTTATCGTGCATTGAGAATTAAATTTTATGAATGTAATATGCAAAAACCTGGTAATTTTTAGGGAAAAAAAATGGGTAACTATCGGTGAAACGACTATGAAAATTTACAAATGGGTGCCAATATCTACGAATGAGCAAAAGAAGAAACACGCTGCTAAACGTGAAAATAAAGAAAACACCTTAACACCTAAAAAGATACACGATTCGGCGAATTCAAATTTTGCAATTGCCGAAGACTCCAATACGTGTAAGTTTCGGCACTTTCATCTAATTCCCTTGAGTTTTCTTTAAGTGTTATTGCAGACTTAGATACTCGAAGTATTGTTCCTTTGCTGATTCCATACCACTTTCTTCCAGGTTTTTCTACAGTAAGTGATTCCCAAGGTGCAACAGAGTTTACCTCAACACATATGAACTTTTCTGAGGACTCCAACTCCCAAAGCAGTGGTACCACAACACCAGCCAAGAGATTAAAAACTGACTGAGATAAATTAAAGTGACAAAGACTTTTAACAGTGAAGTGTACAAGTTTTAAGTTAACGAGTGTAATATATGAGCATGTGTGAGCTATTGAATGACTTATTTATGAGAAGATTTAAAGACAGCTTGGTGTGTTTAGTTTACAAGAGACTCATGGCACCAGGGGTTCTGATGCCAGTATTGCGTATGGTCTCTCAGTTTGATGTTCTTGTGAAATTACATACAAAAGTTTGTAATTATTGACATAAAGACATAATTTAAGTATAATCTGCGACACAGCTCACAGAATTTTACAAATTGTGGTGGTGATAAATATGAAAGAGTTGCATCTATGGCCTATTGATTAACTTGTTATAAAATGTCATAATCGGTATTGAGGGCATGTCAATATATTTTATGATCACATTTCATAGCAAAAGTATTATTGCATTTTTAGATTTGTTTCCTTAAACTTTTTCCCCTAAATTTACTACAATATTTTTTTTTTTCAAAATAATACAAGTAAATTAATAAAAAAACAAAAATTCAGTGTGATGTTTATACAAATTTTATGAATCATATTTCTATCAGTGATCCTGAGCTGATAGACACTAGCTATAAAATGTTGAAGAGGAAATTATAGTTTAAAAAAATCACTTTTGCTTATATATATATATAGAATGTTTATAAGTAAACAAACAATAAATAAATGAAGGAAATGCATTTTAATTTAAAATTTCTTTGCTATTTGGAGTATTTTTTGAAGTTTATTCTCAAGTGGAATGTAGCTATATGCATTACATCTATATGTTATTAAATAAAAAGGCAGACTATTTTTTAATCCGTTTTTTGATATAACAGTTGCTCATAATTTTAGGTATTATGGAATTTACATAATATGCAAAATACTAAACACGAGGTAAGGAAAAGCATATAATCACACATTTATGAAGTAAGTCTTGGTGAAATGAAAGCTTTCATATTAATAAAATAATAAATTTAATTCCAATACTCTACAAACTAACGTCTGTCCAAAAATAATCTGCTACTGATTGGTTCTGTGGACTCGGTAGAAGTATCACCGGTTTGTTGAGATCCAAAGGAGTCCTTCATGGAGTACTGCTCGGATAGAACTTCCAGGTCTTGTATTCCTATTACATTCATCGCTAACTCTTCCAGTGTTATCTCCTGTTATATAATAATAATCTTATCCCCACAATAAATATATCGAATGAAAAATAATGATCAGAGAAGTTTTTGTCCATCATAGATTTATATATATATATATATTAGCCGACGTACACAGAAATATTCACAAATGCTTGCGTACTGACGGACACGGAAAATAAGAGAAAAAACATTGTATTACTTTTTCTTTTGTTGGTATCAGGTACGTTTGTAGTGCTTCTCAAAATTTAAGGTTGATGGAGTAGAACATAAAGTGAAGAATAACTTAGGTAATCAAGTTATTTAAAAATGTTTGTTTAGTGATAGCTGTATTGACAATTGTATATACGTTTTGTAACGGTTTACGGAGTACCATATTTTTAAAGTTTTGTTGAAATCTTTACGAAACAATAAGACCTTAAAATTTTTCTGTGCTGTTCTGATATGTCAAGTAAATTATTAAAAAGCTTGTATTTTTTATTGATGTCATTCGTTATTTGTTATAAACTAACATATTGTAATGGAATTATCTTTTTTTAATCTTCTTTGTTTTTACTTTTGTTATTTCAAGTAAAAAATATTGGAATATGGTATAGTCTTTGTAAATTACTACCCTTATATACATTTACTATTAAGATTATTGCAACGGGCACATGCAGACTCTTTATTATTGTATGAAGATAAAAGAAATATGGTACAATAACGTAATACAGCCGTGTAATTGAGGATACCTCAAAAAGTATCTATAATGTATTATCCGTAATGGAATATAGAAAAACTTATCTAAAATGTTCCCACTAAGTCCTTCAAAGTATCTCACAGAGGGAGTAAAATCGAAATACAATTACTGAAGTTCACTGTTGTAACAAAGGCTAACTTTACTAATATACTTCCATTGTTGAACGAATCGATAGAATAAAAAACCTGCTCAAACTTTGACATTCAGACTTACAGCTTCTATAATTTAAAATGTTAAAAATGAAAAAACTTTAAAATTCATTGCAAAAAAAACTTTAATGACTCGCTTTTTCTTCACAGCTAGTGTAGAACAACGATATCATGTTCAAGGGTTTCAAGAAATTTAAATCTAAGTACTGCTAAGTAATAAAAGATAATAATTGAAGCAAATAAAAAATGTTGATTGTATATAATCGTACACAGAACAAGCAAAAGTTTCATAGTCCTTTGTCACTGTCTTTTGTCCTATTTTTAATTAAGTTATTCACAAAATATATATATGTATTTTGGAAACATCAAACCACAATTCAAAATATAAGATAAGTTTGTGATTCAATTAAATGTAACTTATTTAGCTCAACGCAGACCGTCGCCAAAGCGAGGCGTAAACTTTGCACAGACCAAAACTTCAATGAAATTTTAGCATAATATTCATTTTAAATTTTATTATTTAACTAAATGTATGCAATTTAATATTAATGTATCATAGAACGAATCAATAGCTTCGAATAAACCAATCTCCTTTTATCTTTTCACTTTGTCATATTCATGTTCAATCATACTAATATTATTTTTGTTGCTTGATGGAAACATCTCAGTTGACGTAGTCAAACAAACGTAAAAGCAAATAAGATAAAAATATCAAACAATATCGTCAGGTGTGACGTCAATACCATAATATATTCACAATTTTAGCAATTGATTTTATTATTGGCTTTTAGTCTAAGTGCTTTTTCATGTCTATGTCTTTGTATAAAATAATTTGATAACTATATGATATAGATAAAAAAAATTGTAGGATATTTTTTTATCATCCTAACTCAGATATAATTTTGGCTAAAAATGTACTACTACATGAAATGTAGTATAAAATTAAAACTGTATCACTCTGCTTAAACATATAATGACGTCATTTAGGAACACTATATTAAATTATATGAACATACATAAATAGGTATCCAACTGTGGAAAGGATCGTGAACTCCTTTAATTTAAAAAAAAAATTCACTATAGATAGATGTTACTGCAAATAGCTTATTTTGAATGTAAGAACATTTATTACTTGTCGCTCGCCACCAGCACTATTACCGGTCACTATTATTTAGGTTCGTAACATCAGAAAGTGCAATCATGTAAATATGTCATATCGGTATATGTAATGGTACAGAAATTGAATAAAACCCGCTTAGCGCTATGCATTTGAGTACATTGAAATATACGATATAATTGCGTGATCGCTGCCCATATATTTGTAACATTTGCAACAGAATATTCCACGGAACTCATAATATAGCACTCTCCTGGGAAATCTATTCTATTGCCAGTTTGTTTTGTTCAACTGACTGCCGCGGCCAGATGAATGTCACACATGACGTTATTGCTCTCCTATGACTAGCTAGTTAAATTATTAAAACTGTTTCATTTCATTACAGCTCTTTATTGCCTTCTAACGCGAGTAAAACAAATCTTTTATTTACTATTAATACATCAAAGTCCAAGTGTTCAAATTGTTTGCACTCAGTTGTCCGATTATAATTTTACAGACATTCGCCGTGAAATACAGTTGTGTTTTGGAATTGAAAGCAAAAACTTGAATATTTTACTTAAACTACTTTCCCCTAGTTTTATGTTTTAAAATTTCACTGATTAAAAAATTCTTGAAATTTCTGCTACTGTTTGATGTGGGCGATGATAATTATTTTTATATTACATAGAACATTTCGTACTATTAATTGATTGCCCTTATTTAAATCCAGATGTGAAAAATCATTATCCAGCATAAAATTACCCTATCATAAAATATCTTTTACTATTTTTATTTTCACTGTATATATGTATCAGCAAAATGACTTCTTCATATGTCATAAGTGAAACGTTCATGCATTTAGTTAAAATTTTAAATTTTCATGGTTGATAAATCATTATTTTTCAAACCATGAATTGTTTCTCAAATAGAGAGCGACCATAATATAAAATTAAAACTACTTTCAACCAGTGCTAAGAGCACTACACGTACAGAACTGGAACAAGGTGAGACCTATTTTAAGGACTCTCTAATACTTATGTACATCAAATTATGCTCTACGTATTTGGTATAAAAGCGAAGTCGAAAAAATATACTATTTTATATTATTATTGTTATTATTAATTATATAATGTTATTTCTTACTGTACATTTCTCAATTATTAAGAGAAGTTTATTTGTTAATTAATTCTATTGTACGTATATATGGTTTCCAGCAAGTCAATGATAAGAAATATCTTGGCCTTAAAGAAAGAAATATCTTCATGTGTAAAGAATGCAAAAATGCGATTAAATCAGGTGTCATTTTACGACCCATTCTGCTTTTATGACGCCTCGCTCAGATAAAACAACAAAAATACTTTAGATTAAGAAATTTTATAGCTAAATATTTTTAAGAGAATTTGTGACTTTTTTTTATTGAATTTGTGAAAAGATTTTTCTGTAGAATACAATGCATCTTTATTTTTAACCATAATCTAGACTATCCAATGTACATTTATATGGCATCAATAAGAAAGCAAATATGGTAAAAAAATAAACACAAAATTCAAATACGTCATATTTATATTCGTTATAAGTAAAAGTTTTAATAATCAACATGAACAAAGACAGTTTAAGGTATTTTGTTTAAGAATTATAGATTATAACAAAGTGTAAAAATGTGTACAAATATTTATACAATGCGTATAGATATGATATACAATCATATCAATCAAAAAACAAGATTATATATTTATATCATTATAAAAAAATAATTTCTCTATGGATAACTTTAAAATTCTTACTATTAATGAAACAATATATATTTGCTAAAGCAGTTATATAATAAGAAAATAATTATATTACATAGAAAATTTATTAGCCAACAATGTAGCAACTGTTCTTGTTTTGTTTTATGTCAACACTAGCTTCCGCCCGCGAATCCGTCCGGATGTCGGTCTTCGCGTGGATGGTTCATTACTCTATTTTGAGTAACTCTGACAATGACATCTTATAAATATCTATTGGGCCCAAATACGGCTAGGCCTATAATAATTAAAAAGATCCCTCTATTGAGCTACTGCTGTCGATGGATAAAAATGAAAAAATAAGAATTATTTTTTTTCTACGTATTTGTCCAGGATAAAAAGTATCCCATATTATGCCCAGGATAAGAATGTATAATTATACCAAGTTTCATCGAAATCGAAATGTTAGTTTTCAGGTGATGACTAAACAATCAGACAAGCAGACAGACAGTGAGACAAAAAAAACTTTAAATCACATTTATTTTTTCAATATTTTCAATGTACAGAATTGACCCTTCTACAGATTTATTATATGTATAGATATACATTGCCCATTGTGTTTTTATATTATATTAAAAAAGTACTGAAATGACAGAATATGAAACAGGACCTCTCAGCATTACATATATTGACAGGAGCTTCAACAGTGCCTGGGACTTGCGACCAAGGTGTAAGTTTTAAACCTATACAACGCTCCTTTAGCGCTCACCTGCACTTTCCATGCTCCTCTTTCTACCTAACTAAATTTGAAACGTACCTACGTTAGACGCACGTTCCAAGAATGAACTGATGTTAGTTCTTGACACAACCCTAGCCTTTAAGCAGGTTATAGAGAGGTTTGGCTGTTATAGCCCTTGCTCATACTGCTACCGCGTACAAATTTAGAATGAATATATTCTTAGTGAGTTGTTATATTTCTTTTTATTCATAATTCTATAAAAATTGTTATTGGTTCTACAAGTTATCATTATTGTGTCTTCATCATTTTTTTATACATTGAATATCAAATATTTTATTAGCCTATTGCCTGTAGGGCATCAAAATCTCAACATCATTATAACAAAAAGACAAATATTTTATGTAAAATTATTACAATAGAGAATATTTAAATAGACAGATTGTTGTTAAGAAGTATTGGTTGGTTAGTGAAACTGTTTCAAAAAAAATATTTTTAGATACTGGTCACATCAATCCACTTCAACCAACAAATATAACAAATTTTTTTCAAAAGGAATATTGAAAAGAAAGCTTGGTTGTGAGTATTTTTGGTAAAAAATGATTTTTTTTGATAATTTTCGAAGGAAAGTGTAGTATACCATTATTATTAACCAGCTTCCTAATAAAACAATACCACTGAAGTTGGAAATTTTTCTTTGAATCGGAGTTGACCAGCAACGAATGTGACTCCTATTTCATGTATAACTTTCTCTTCACCAAAGGTATATTAAATTTTGATTGTTAAGTCATTAAACACAGACCTATCAGCCCAATCATTTCGTAAGAATATATATATTAATTTACAATGTTATAACTAGAGCCTAGCTATGCTCTAGTAACTACATGGGCTCTAGTTACAACATGGGCTGGCTCTACCGAGAAAGTAAGACCCTCTCAATGAAAATCGGTTTGAGGTCTTTCATGGCTGCGTTTCTTCCCATCAGAGAGAGAATAGGAGCAGGTTTGCTTTTCCCTGTTCCTAACCTTTCCCTTTCCCCTCTCCCTCATCCACAATCAAGGTCGGCGACGCATCTGCAATATTCCTGATATTGCAGATCTCTGTGGTCCGTAATTATCTTCCACCAGGTAGGTAGGCAATCTGCTCGTTTGCCACTTTTGACATAAAAAAAAATCTTTGTAATTTGTTTTATTTTTTATTTTTAAGTCCTTTACGCCCAATAAGATTCTGTAACATTTTTAAAAGGAATAATTCCTATAAGCTGGAATACAAACACCAAGTTTGACTTCTGAGATATTGCGCTTACTATCTAATACTACACTCGGTTTACCTCTGAGTTCTAATAAAAACAAACTTTAACATGTTTATCATCAAGGTACTGCTTATAAAAAATAAGCGTCGTGTTTTTTAATTTGTGTAATAAGAATAGTTTTTAGTTTTATGTAATGATTTGGACATTATAGCATTGAAAATATTGTTTTTAATACAACCAAGACATTTGAGATATTAACTCATAATTGAGTGTGTACGTGTACCTGTTCTTTGACGTAACTAATTTATAAATATTTTAAAAATTCAGACACACACACACACATATATATAATCAGATAACAAGAAAATATATAACCAGACCTTAGCACTTAAAAATATGGACAGTGAAATTTTCAAAATTTAACCAGAATTGAATAACTAAATAAAGTCGATTAGTCGTAAAATAAACATTTTAAAATATTTATAGGATTTTCATTCATTAAATTGCTGAAAAACTGGACATTGCTGTGAAAACAGAACGAAAGACGGGATATTTAATGATCTTCAAACATTTCAGCTGAGCGCCAGAATTTATGGACTTCATACTGTAGCTCAAAAGAAGCCAAATGTAGTTACAAATGAAATACACTTTATATATCCATTTTAACGAATTGTGTACCCATTTGCATTGGTATATTATACATTATACATTGGTATACTAGGAGACGCATTTAGAAGTTATAACTATAAAGAATTAAAGGAAATTTGAATGTAACAAATTATTAAAAATATATTTATTACTTTCCTTTTCTTCTTTGCTTATGCATATTTTGTAACCTTATGACAGCTGCAAATGCATCTCCATTTGGAGGATAAGGTTACTCTTACTCATTAAATCAAACTGTAATTGAACTACCGCTATGAAAAAAATCTCTGTTAAGAAAGGATAAACAAATAAAATATATTGCCCATACTAACAATTGCAAGAGCCATGCCGACTCGCAGTTTATCAAACCTAGCATTTAAATGACCAAAGTCGGTACACTAACTTGTTTGGTTGATGGCTGGTAGAGTTCCAGTATTGCGTTTGTTTGTAGCAATAAATCTGTTCCAAAACCATTCTTAAATCGTTTCTTGCGTTGCTTTCCGACCGTACTCGCATTTGAAAACCAATCTTTATGTAGTGTCGTTGCCAAATATTGTTTGTACTTAGATATTTGTCCCATTTTCTCGCCTGGCCATAATTGCTTTGTAAAATATAGACTTGAAGTTTAAAAGTTTGTTCCAAGTAGATTACATTCTTTTTACTCGACATTTTATGCTTACACTTACTTTGTAAATATTTATTGATCTTGGAATATTTTTTCTAGTTTCCGCGATTCTATAGAATTTAAGTAAAAATAATTAAGATTTCTTTTGCATTGACATTAATTTGTTGTAAATAATGTTGAATAATAACAATTATGAATATAAGTTTCAGAAAGTTAAAAATTGTTTAGTGTTTGATATTATACTTTAACTTAATACTTTATTTTGAAACTACTATGGCATGTTCACGGATAATAACATTCAATTTTAAGCGATATATTTACGCGTCTCCACTAGGACCCAGCGCCACTGATATTTATGGAGGTCTGTAGCAGCCTCCCAAATTGAAATACATTAATATTTTACCATAAATGCGACACTTTCATACGGGACATAACGTTATCGTAATTGGATTCTTCCCTGGAAGCGAAATATGCCTACGTACGGCAAGAGTAAATACATTTATAAGTCCACGTGTACCTCGAGCTTAAATCCAATTTTAAGATTAGGTAAAAGTAAACAAGCGTATAAGGTTCTAGTAAGGTATTGTTTTCATCATATTAAAATATGAAACGACCTACGTTTCACAAGTTTAAGATATTTTTACCACATCTTATTCTATTACATAAAAATATGAAATGAATAATATGCTATTAAATTTTAAAGTAAGTTTCTGTCGACACTATAAATATTAATATGTTAAAGAAAAACAAAGAAACGCAGCTTTGTATAACACTAAAATAGAATATCCCTTTGCGTTATATTTAGGAAATTAAATGAAATATTATCCTTTATTACCATTATAGATTTTTTCATTATAGTCTATTTCGAAAGGAGATCAGCAAAGTGCGCATATATTATTCTAAATCATTATTTGCTATTGGTTTAAGTAAACAACATTTTTTTCTATAATGATTTTATGATTTTCATTCAAATTTTACTATTCTTACTACGAAAAGTATAAAAAGGCTATTATAGATTTGAAGTGTTTTTTTTTTGATACTTATCAAAAAAATTTATATAGTATTAAAAAGGAGTTAAACTTCTAAATAACATAGTTAGGAAGAAATAAACAATTTCAGCTTATAAAAACTTATATTTTTTGTTTAGTGTCGCATATTTATCCTCTGCTAGTCAGTGGATTCACATATTTGTCTGAATATGTAAACTAACTAAAACAATAATCGGAAAATATAAATTTATTTTTGTCTACGCGAAAGGAAACAAGGATTGTTGTATTATTTTATAAAATAATTGAACGTGTGTAATAATTTCTCAATGTATGTTCTACATTATGTAGAGAAAATTTGTTTACAGTCCTCCTAGTATTGTAAATAATAATGTTTTTGACAATGTACTGAAGTGTTTACATATTTATTTATGTTTGTTACTCTTTTACAAAAAGACTGCATAGCGGATTTTGATTGAAGTTCATAGTAATTTGCTTAGACATCTGGATAATATAAAGCCTATAACTTATCGTCGAATCCCGTGGGATTCCGAGTATCACAACACAACAGTTATATTGTGTATTGTCCTGTCACACAGACGATAGATGTCGCTACAGGTTAATTATCAGATTTATTGTTTTAACTTACACTATAAAATAATTTCTAAGACCATACCCGAACATTACCTAAATACATAATAACATAAACTTATAGAATATACTAAAATTGTAGGAAAGAGTGAATTCTCTAACAAATTTTTATATTCTTTCTTTCTCTATGGCCATTTTTATTTAATAATAATTTGCAATTTGTTATGCTAACTAAATGCGAAGTTACAAGAATGGTGTTTACTTATGGAAATATATTTTTTTTACACAAATCCAATACAAATAAATATCTATTGAATCCATTAATAAATTATTTAATCATTTATTCATTGCAATCAAAAGTTGATTTAATATTTGACAGTCTATATCTATAATATGTTATCAGTCACTTATGAGACATTTTCATTTCTAGAAATACAGAAAATAATTGTAATAGACGTGAAAACACACTAAATATATTCACAAATGTTCAGAAAGACATTTATTTATGAATACCAATTTAACTCCTTTGTTACAAAACCATAAAAAAATCTTAATTTATACACATAAGTCATTTTGAAAGAAAAACAATTGTTAAGAAATTTTAATTTTATACTAACCCATCCGCACTACAATAGGATATTAAAATGGCAGCAACAATGAACTATTGTTCCTCGACAAAGCCTTTGCTGTGGTAAAAGCTTCTTTAAATAACTGTGTTATATGTTTTCCTGCGATACATTCATATGCCTTAATATGGTCCGGATATTTTTGCGATGTAAAGTCGAGGACTACACTCAAGTTAGCAGAACACAGAACAATAAGGTCGCTATATACATCTAAACAAACAACACTAAACAGAATAAATTGAGATGTAAGTATAATTGTAATTTATCTTTGGTAACGTCAATTGGATCAGAATATCCTGATGTTAAATCACAATTAGAAATAATGCGCTATGCGTGCGCGGAGCACAAGGCTTAGTGGGAGCCCGGTCAAAAGGCTTACTGGACTTACGTGCTTGCCCCTTATTATATTTTTCCCGGATTTTGATATTGGTTGAATTTTGAGATCAGTCTTATTTATTTGTATTTATTCTTTCGACTATTCAATCGTTTCCTCAGACATTTTACAACTCTATTACCTTTTATTAATCTTTTATTACATGTTATAAAATATTAATAAGAAAGATGAACATAACTGCATGAATAACAGTCAATTCTGTAATTGATCAAAACAAATCAATCACTTTTTGTATAAAAGACTTGCCTTACTTAAAAAGCCTCCCCGTAAAGCCAATTTGGAAAAAAAATACACAGCTTTGGGGCAAATTGTAGCCTTTGCACAGGCAAACAAAAAGGATACTAAAAATTTCCTTAAGCCTTTACGATAAACTGTCAGGTCGATTTGTAAAGAATTGGTTGAACATTTTAAGCTATATAGGAAAAAAATTATATTTGTAAGACTTATTACACCAATTATATTAGTAATAAAATTTATATTGTCACTTTATTTATAGTATAAGCAGTATGGACATATATGCACCTATGTCTGTAATAGCCGTTAATTTGTGAACACATTTCTATAAGTCGATTGAGAATTAACATCAAAATCAGTGTTATGGCGATTTAAATCATAATTAAATGTCAAAATGAGATACGCCTAATATGTTATTTGATATCAGTTTGTTTAACGATATCAGTATAATTTAATACCCGATTGTAATTGTTACGGACGTCTAACAAAGCGTTCTCCTCCCCACTGGCATGAATCTTGCCTTGTTATGTGATGTATCATAATTTTCGTGCTAGTTAAATGAGTTCCATGGATCATAAACCTTTTTAGTAACATTATAGGAAAATTATAATAATGGTAATATTTTTTTTTACGTTTCGATATAATGTATACTCACACATGTATATATGTATATATGTATATATATATATATTTGAAGTGAAGATTTTAAAATTTATTTATTTGAACTTATATTTCTACTGTATTTAAAAAGAAAGCTGAGAAAGATAGCGAATATTTATAACAAGCTGTGCCCGCACTCCGCGTGGAGAAGTTATTTTTGCAAACAACCTCCTCAGCTTTATAAATTATAGCTGTTACTCGTTACTTTGTCCGCGTCAATTGCTGGGTTTATTTTAAACAATTTAGTTTTTCAGTTTTTTAAATAATATTATTCTTTTAAAATACTTCAGATTAAATTATATGTCTAGTTTTATATCGAAGTTATTTAATATTTTAATATCTTCTAAGATGTTCGTTGAAACTAAAGTGCTGTCAGAAACGATTTTTGTTCACAATAAAATAATATTATTCAACCCACACATTTATTTGGATAAATATTAATATTATTATGCTGATACAACTGTAGCAAATAATTGGTAACAATGCATTAATTTCGACCAAATTTGATTACCATAAAAATGGTTCTAGTGATTCATAAAAGATAAACCTGTCCTGTCTCGGGCATTTCTTTAGATCGTTTCAAGAGGAATAATTCTTTATACATAGTTTTTTTACTATCTTAAATCGTTCTCGCAGTTCACGCAACGGAAGCCCATAAAAGACGAATATTTTTCCCGTTTTTTCCACATTTTCCATTGTTTCTTCGCTCCTATTAGTCGTAGCGTGATCAGTGATGTCATAAAGTCTTAAGCCTTCCTCAATGTTCTATTCAACATAAAAAAATCAATAAGAACCAGTAGTTCCTGAGACTAGCGATTTCAACCAAACAAGCTCTTTAGCTTTCTAATATTAGTATAGATACAAGAGTATTACACAATTTATCTGAATGTTAAAAATATTATGAAATAATTACTCTTTTTTATTAAATAATATCTATATCTTTTAAGAACAAACTTATTATATAAATTATAAGGTTATTATATCCCATAAGATTTGCCAAAACCACGAAGCCAAATCTATCAAAATTATACCCTTCTGAATTGTCATATTTACTTGACATATGTCACTCATCTCGCCTGCTTGTAATTTCTTTTCAATTCGTTCACGCGCCATTTTGGACGTAGCTCCGAACATTTGGTGAATAATTACAATAAAATGGGCCACGCAAACATTTGGTTTTCTCACCCACGTCGTTACGGACAGGGATCTCGCTCATGGTACGTATTTAGGACTTGAAATAAAAAGTAATAATGGTATTAACATGGCATAGCTTGAACACGTGCTCCTCAACAAATTTCATTTTCTACAGCCGAGCCTGCTCAAACAGACACGGGCTTATCCGCAAATACGGTCTGAACATTTGCCGTCAGTGCTTCAGAGAATATGCCAATGACATTGGATTCAAGAAGGTAAACATACTAACCTCTAAGAATAATTTTATAGATCGTATAAAAATACTTGGTCGACTTTTCATGTTTTCAATATTAATTTATCGCGTACAGTACTTTGATTTTCTATGAAAATTAGACTGTATCACAAAACACTTCATTAAAACTTATAACTGAATGTAGATGGAAATGACTTCAGTAGTACGTAATTATAATACGTTTTTTGTTTTCTTTTTCTAAATTAATGGCTATATTTAATCTGATTACTCAGTATTACGTATTTGTTAACTTTGAGAATACATGCCAATTGTATACAATTATTATAATATATAATATATTTTCAACTATCCCTATCATATGTCAAACTAACATTTAATGGTAATTCATTAAGTTACAAAATTTACTTTATGTTTGGAGGCAAAATGGAAAATTTCATCCGAAATGTTCATATGATTTTATTGAAAACTCATTCATTTATTTGTCGGACTTAAAAGTTAACTGGTGGTGACTGGTCAATTCGGATTGTCTCTTTAATTAGACAGATCTCGGTGCTAC
>DVQP01000527.1:0-21666 GCA_018231745.1 Danaus eresimus
TGTAGTGTCACGAGGCTGGTTAGTGGTAAGCTTACTGAGCTTACTGAGGCTTACTCTGAGGTCTCGTCACTCGTCATGGATGGCTTATCACCACCCAGTTCCCTGATACATTAACTGCCTCATTAGGATTCCGAGCGACTTTATTGGTGCGGTCATTACGGTTGTCATTGGAAGATAAACGACATTATAGTTAAGAATACCTAAAAGGTTATAAGTTATAATTAATATTACCGCATCGGTGAAGTTATTGAATAACATTTTAATTACGTTAGTATTTGTTCGACTTCATTGTATTATAATGAGTGTAAAATTATCAATCCATTAGCGATCTGTATTGAGTTCAATGAGAACCCGCAAGGCTCCGGCGGAGGCGACTCACAGCGACGCGTTCCTAAGACACTCAATGAAACTAATGAACTGACGACATCCGACTTGATATATCAAAAGTATAATCTAAATAGTTTGTCAATATATACATATGTATCTATGTAAGAGCTTGTTTGTAACTTAACTTATACAATGAAATGGCTCGCTCCGATAGGTGATTGTGCGCTGTGATCAGAGAGTGAAGACTTATTATTGAAGCTACTGACTTATATATTAATATAATATAAGCTGCACCATTCATCGCTAACCGTTCGACTAACTGTCTGACCACAGTTAGCTGCGAGGCGAAAGGAGACGAAAGGTGCGGCGGAGCGAGATAGAGAGAGATGGAGGAGATGGGGGGAGGCAGCGATTGATGGACGGACCAGTGGAGTGTGAAGGAAGCCGAGGTTGGAGAACAGTTCGTGCACCCAGATAAGGCTGTGAGGCTTCATTGTGATGTAATGTATGACAGGAGGTGTTAGATGAAGAACGTAACAGCAGTTACGTAGACTGCGGATGGGGATAAAAAGTGGAGACCTTAATGATGAATGTTAATTAGAACAAAAACTGATATATATATACAGGCGACCCCTCGGCGGAGGTCGCTGGAGCGTGTCCCTCGAGATGAAGAATGCTGACGTAAGACTCCGATATACGACTACGACTGTGAGGTCCTTGCCGAGGGAGGCGTTCCTCCAGCAGTGGGACTGGTTACTGGACTCAACAGTCATGGTGTATAAACATCGTAAGCCGTTCCGTACGTGTCATCTGATTCATATTAGCGGAATCCACGAGGCTCAAGCAGACGGGATGATGCTGATGCAACACCACTTTATATACCTATACGAGTGTAATATTATGGTTAGATTAATTACTTCGTAAGGTTGTATTGACACCAATTCCTTGCGGACTTATTGTAATGGGACCGCTTCCTGTCCGTCGCGGGGTCCCGGCTCACGGCAGTCCATCGACCTTCAGATCATGGGCTCAGTGCTCACTTACTAACTCCATTAGCGTTAAGTCTCTGATACGTACTTATAGTAAAAATAAAATTCCCTAACATCACAAACCCTTTCACATTGTTACTTTGTCAAATTTCCGATTAAATTCAACTTAATACATATGTTTTGATAGTGTTTACGCTGCATATTTTTATTTGATTATTACGTCAATGTCCCGTTCAGTCGACTGTCTGCGAGGAGTTGGAGTAGTCTCGCCTGGAATGTCCCTTTGTTATGTTATTTATATAATATAGAACACACTTGCTCTGTAACATGAATCCTCGTGCACCACACTATACTGCAGCCGACTGTAAGTTAGGAACAACGCGTATATGAACTGCCACAAATAGGTCATTCATACATTTTACATGACTATAGCATTAAACACGAAGTTTGGACAAAAAATAAAATCCCAAGACCGCTATCCAGTACCCACGTGTGTCACGTGACGTACACGTCGCTTGTCGGTAAACAATCATTTGGCTTCCTATTAGTTCATATGCCAGACGGAGTTTTATAGTTTTATGAGTTATAGGTTCCGACGTGGTTTGAACGTGATAAACGCTTTTCTTGTGATTTTTATATATTTTAGACTTTCATAAAAAATATTAGTCTAATGCAAGGTTTATAATAATAGTGTTATTACTGACGAAACTCGTTTCGTCTGTCGGCGGACAGTGTACCGTAGGTCTGAGTCAGAAGAAAG
Source organism: Danaus eresimus (assembly GCA_018231745.1). Classification (NCBI taxonomy): domain Eukaryota; kingdom Metazoa; phylum Arthropoda; class Insecta; order Lepidoptera; family Nymphalidae; genus Danaus; species Danaus eresimus. Next base: position 2,077 of record DVQP01000527.1, read on the forward strand.
TTTATAATAAATGTCATTGACGAATGAAAGTAATATTTTTCAGATTACTACGCTTATTTTATTATTTTAATGTACATAAGTTTCGGTTACTTTGCAGCAATGTGATCAGGTCTGAGGAAGCCCGTAGCATGCTCCGAAAAATATAGGTTTCATTTAAATGAATACTAGCGGAAGTGTTAGATCTCATTAGATGACATTGGCTCATCACAAGCTCTCCGATGTAGATGTAGTTCCTACTTTATGGTACACAAAGACCACATTTGATGGTGCTAATCAATCAATCGATTTGTTCGCTCCAACACAGCTTGACCTGACCGATAAATGTTTATAATGTTGAGTTTTCTTCACGTCGGTTATAAACCTTGATGACATAACATTCCCTACATGCCCTGCATTGAAAGGTTCCTCTTCCGCCACCCTGGCATCACCTACACATTTCATATGCCGCCCATGTACAGACTATATACTTAATTAATTACAACTTATAGTTAAATATAAAGTGCGTTAAATTAATGCCTTATTGTTTAATTAGCTAAGTATTACCCAAGTCATTATTCACGAATGAATTTTAATTACAATTATATTTTTTCATATTTCTCTCCCTCCCTCTCTCTCTCTCTCTCTCTCTCTCTTTGTGTGAGTGTATTGTTGCTCCTTATCAGTTATTAAACAGCCTGGCTATCTTTCGCGAGCTCTTTAACTGGAAGCGAATCGCTTTAAATGACGACAATATATTCTTCCATGCATATTTTAGAAAAAATATTTAGGTTTTAGAGTAAAATTACAACTATCGGTGGAGCTACTGCTTCTATTGTACATTTATTATGCTATTTTTTCAGCATAATTTATATAATGATAGGAAGTGATGTAGCCTGGCGACCTTCGATCGAATGACTGGTATCCGGTGTCGCTGCTGATAACGATTACTTCAAATGAATGTTCAATATGCGACATTTGTACAAGTTAGGTTGGTCGTGAGGCAGATGTATAAGAACTAGACCGAAAATAGAGACAATAAGAGAGAAGGCGTGTGAAGCGCTCCATGACGAGAGAAAAAGAAGGAGCAGTTAGGAGACACGATAACAGATACATTAACAGTGTGAAGGGAACACTTTCGCGGACGAGAGGACTCGGGGTCTGACCATGAAACACACAACAGGGTTTAAACACACTGACTATAGGAAGCGACTCAAACACGTTGGCGACACATGAGTGAAGGATTCGAATGGAGAAGAGAGAGACAACAAACTGATGGTCGATGAAGAGCAGGCTTTTTGCTGTCACCTGGAGAAGTTACAACTATACGCACTCAGGGAGCAGAAGGTCTACCAGTAGGAGTGCAGGTGTTCGATGTACGTGAACTGGTAATGTGGGTGGTATTCTTATATTTAGTGTTGCAATCAAGTCCAAGGTCACTGACATCATCTCGGATCTTCACAGTTCCTGTGTCAAGTTTTTGTGTTCAGACTGAGTCGGAACAGTCCGCTCGGTGGCATCAACTAATTAACATTATGTAATATTATTAAAACCATATTTTTCCTATTCGTTTTAAGCAGTCAGTTGTTTTAATACAATAAATAATCAGTAACATGTGAACTGTCGTAACACTATTGTTGTTTTACACGATACTATGAATCTCCAGGGTGTGAGGATGACCTTCAAGTGAACCTTCTGATCACACAGCGAGACCGAACCTGTTCCAGTCTCCGCGAGTCTAGTCTACAGTACAGTCTAAGCGGCGTTTGAAACTCTTAGTGTGTTGTGCTATGAAAACTTTATAAATAGAATATTATCTAGACATCTATTTTATTAACACTCACTGAAATACAACTTTTACAATATTAGTACACCCATTATGATTTTCTTTTATTTATTTTTAAAGGTATCAATCACACTCTTGTAAGTACTTATACATAATGTAACAATATGGAGGTCAGAGTGTGCTGTACATTTGTTTAAAACACTAAACGCTGCCCCATTAAATGTATTGTCAAATTTATCTTCCGGTTATGAGAATCTCTCCACAGTGAAGTGTGGACGCGTCCCTTGTAACACTGAAAGTCGTCCTAAACTATTTGCATAACAAACGATCTTAATCTAGACTCAAGAACTATTAATTAGTTGTAACTAATTAGTATTTATATATTAAATCATGCGACATTACTTTTATTCAGTACCTTATATTATTTAATCAGTTAAGCCGATTTATTTACGCATTTTAAGAAACATTTCGTGAGTCATATTAGTATATAATTATTTTTTTATATATGACGATTGTCGAACCATAAAATCTAAATTAATATTTAAGTTTTTCAACTTAAAAAACATTGTATAATTATTTACGTACTGAATAAATAAATAAATCCAAGAACGTATTATAAATCAGATGAATATTAATTACGGTTAGATATTTCTTGACGCCATCCGATTCAATTATGATATTCATAATAACAATTGGTATTTCTTAATCACATCCAATCGTACGTTTTTTAAATTAAATTAGTTATTTTCGATCGTTTTCATCTCTAAGTCATCAAATTGTAACATCAATGGCGATATTAGTCTTCACTTCACCGCCGGAAGTGTTCATTGAACGTAACATTGTTACCATGTCGTTATCAACAAACAATAAAACATTGACTTACCTGTTAATTACACATTTATAATATTTCCATAGGATTTATACACAGACATAAACAATTATTCGGACGCGCTTTGTCATAATACACACTGCTTGAATATTTTAATTTAACTTTTACAACTTTCGTGGAAGTATTACTTTTCAATGTGTTGGCGCGAAACGTCACAATCTAAAGACTGCCCGCGGTAAACTGAACTTTACTAGTGCATCGATGGAAGTCGTGACTAATGAATGAATAATGTGAAATGTTTTCTATACATGGCTCGTTTCATTGCAAGGTAATAATGAGAGTGTTCCGAATAACCGGCAATGTATTATGAAACAAGTTTGATATCTATTTCTAGCTAGAATATTCTCAAACTGTATAGGTTATTAGCCTGGTTTTACTCGTGTTTTTGTTAAACCACGTATATGGATAAGTAATAAATTAAAGTAGAAATATTTAGCAGTTTTTGTGTTTAAGCTACTTTTAAATTACCACAACATACCAGGCTACAGTGGAAATAAGTCTCATTACCCAAACGATCGAATATTTTTTTTATATTACCATCTCAAGTAACGTATCAGGCTGTATTTTTATATTATTAAATATCTATTTATTCTATAGTACAATATTTTTCGCAGCAATTAAAGAACTTTACCAAATGATAAAGAATTTATTTAATTGATAGTACAATGGTCATCGTATGAGTTTCATGTGACAGGCCATTTTTTTTTATTACATATAACAACAACAACACAAATAAAACACAATTCGATAGATAATTTTTAATAAATTCCTAATATTTTTAGGGAACAATATTATTATTCGGGATAACTTGTTTGTTTGACGTAAGTTAAATTGTTTGATATAACTAGACGATATGCCGCGTCCACTAAACATTTCAATATTGTAAATCAGAGTCCTCCGGCACGAGGGAGCCGGTCCGGTTAAGTTTGAACCAGCAAAACATTTATATGGCGCCGGGTTTGTGGGCCCTCCAGCTCTCATCGAGGAGTTATCAATAATAGCTTACGACACGGTTACGTAACGTTTGAGGAATAAAATATCTTTGGCGAAGCGTTCGGTATTTACATTACAAGAGGGAAATTTAAGTAAATATTATAATTACAAGTAACCTACTTACATTATACGTACGTATAAACTAGAGTTTAGTCTCTTTAGTGGAATCCTTAAATACATTAATATAAAAACTACCCTAAGATATATTAAAACGTCTCTCTATTATGAAGTTTGTAATCAATATATATCGTTACTAATTGCTTGGAACAGATTTATTGCAATAAACTTTATTCGTGAATAGTATGAAGAGGTATCCATTAAAAGTAAACTGACTTTGGACAAGAAACAGCTCCGTCTTCAGAGGAACCTCTGTACCCTAATGACGAAACAGAAAACATGAATCGAATCCACGGTCGACTTCGACAGAATTAGAGAATTTTTTGGCACAAAAATCCTAGACATGTTTTCACTATGTCCAACGGTTGGAATACGATTATCTGTTAGTGTCTCTTCTAATAAATCTGTTGACTCTGAACACTCGGTTCTTGTACGTCTCGATGGACGAGCGCCACAACATCTTGGAAGCCGCGACCCTCGTCATGGCGGCCTTGTAACTCTCCGGGGACAGTACTGCCGGAGACTCGCGTCGCTTCAGGATGTCCCGCGGAAGGTAAGCCTCGTCCGACAACATAGCGTCGATGTCCGTGTTCAACCCCGAGTCCGAGGCTGTGTAGTTGCTGATGGGAGTGCACAGGGGGATTGCGTTTGACCATTTCCGGTTTCTGGAACATATGACGTGTTTAGACGACACCCTGCCAGACACGTGTTCTTTGTGTGTTTAGTGGCTCTTACTTGAGACATCTCAGCATAGGAGCACCCTTCAGCCTGTACCCGGGCTCGCAGGTGAAGGACACCGTCTCTCCGATCTTGTAGTAGAATTTAACTGACGACATGCGACCGGAGATGGTGGTGCCGGGGTACGTGCAGGCTTGAGCACCTGGACATTTAGCGGTTATGGAACACGTCTCGCTCGTTTGAAATACGTCATGTGGCTTTGGACGACAGAGTACAGGAATTTAAGATAAAATAATAAAAAATATCTACCAAATGATGGCTGCAATAAAGACTATGCCACTCGTACATAATGATTACACACACATTATTCCCCTGATAAGATATTTTTAAAACTACATCCACAGAGATGTCACTGACCAAGAGGAATGTAAGACGCTGCGGCTCCCAGGGAAATTAATTACTGTCGTTAGGAAATATTTGTACTTAAAATGCTGCTACTTAAAGGTGAGCGCAATTGAACGGTTCACCGGACACATCACGCAGGAGATGTTAAACCATTCCTAAAATACTCTGACTGTGAGTTTGTTTCAATTACGATCAATGTTTTAGTGAGTCGTTAAACTTGTACCAGTGTCATATATGTAGTTGTCTTGTCCAAGTGTTTGTATTATATCAATATCAGCTGTTTCAAACGTGATGCCATGTAGGAACCGGGTTCATGAACTCACAAGTAGGAGGCTTGTCACTCCAACGTCCACTGTCCTGACAGACCAGAATCGGTCGTCCGTGAAGCGTGTGTTCGGGGTTACAGTGGAACTGCAGCACGTCGCCAGCTCGGTAGGGCGCTCTCCCGAGAACGTAGCCCGCAGCCGGGGGAGGGAGAGACGGACACGACACCTCTGACATATAGTGAAATTTTAAATTAACATCATATTGAGGCAACAGACCATAAGGAGATGAGGAGTTATTATGAACATGTTATGTTAAGGTGAACACATCAGACCTTGAAAACTGTTCCGTTTCTTCTTTTAATAATATTTCTTTCTTCAAGTTATATATTTATCTACATCAATATATATGATGATGGCGGTGGATGTATCCGTCCATTCACTGAGATAATATAAAGGACTGTGAGGAGCACACCTTTACAGACAGGGAACGGTCTGGCCCAGTCGGCAGCTGGTAGACACACGGTCTCCGTCGGTCCGGACAGCGCATACCCTGGAGGACAGGAGAAGGCGGCGCGACCTCCCACTCCTCGCGACACCACCGCCACGCGAGGACGGCGCTCGCCTTCCCCCAGGGGACTGTCTTGGATCACCTCGCCACATTCCACACCTGGAACACGCCAACAGTGAGTAGAAAATGATAAATGTGTATATATTTGTACTCTAACAGATTTACATTCGATGACTTCGACGTACAGGTCAGATGATTCACTTATAATTCAGAAACATAAATTGTAAAAATCTTTCTATTTTCTATGTCTAACTTCTCTTTGAACATCTGATTAGTACTAAGAGCGGCGGAAATATAAATTGACTTTGTGAAAAGTTGATTTATGTTATGAAGCCCTTCCTTCAATGTGTAAGCATTTTCATATCAATGATTAGGTCTATTTTAAAAGTTCGAGCAAAGTTTGAACCAGTTTTTATGTATTGTCGACTAACTTGCGAAACAAGTCTTTTGGGTCTAGCTGATAACCAAGCTACACTTGAACTAGGTGATATACCCCAAAAACATGTCTATTCTACGACAGACGACGAGTTTGGAGGGAGACAGGCGAACTGCTCTTGGTTTTTATTTCGGTTATTTTTTATTGAACATTCATATGGGAACATATCCAAGCAATAGTTTTGTTATCAGCTCCATTCTTAGAGTGAAGACAGCGACTTCCGTTGCTAATAGCTGCTTGTTTTGATGAGTTATCTTTTTAAATACTTCAGCATATTAATCTAAATCTTAGCCGACCGTCTTATCTTTACAATCTTTACTAATATCATAAAGCTGAAGAGTTTGTTTGTTAGAATGCGCCAATCTCAGGAACTACTGGTGCAAATTTGAAAATAATTTTTGTTTCAGGCAGTTTATTCACTGAAAAAGAGCTTAGGATACAGAACATGACGCTGCGACCAGGAGGACGGAACCATGAAGTGCAGTAATTATACTTGGACATATAATATTTTATATGTCCAAGTTACAGCGACCGAAAGAATAATATTTTTACTTGTGGTGTTGAGTACGATACCAATGATATATTTTTTAATAACGGGCATTGAAAATAAAGAATATAAGTCATCGTTTTACCTTACGTGTGAGGTGTGCACTACAAATTCCTCATATGTCACGTGGATTATCGATAAACGTTTGCTAATATGATACAAAATGAAATTTCTCATCACAATAACAGCAATATCACCAAAGTATATTTCGTTCCAACTAAGGACTTGTTACACTACTCGTTTCCGTTTGTAGTCATGTTATTTTGGCTAATAATAATAGAAAAATGTCGACACGGTCCTGTATTATTTTCAAAGAAAAAAGGGAAGGTTCTAAATAACCAAATGTCACTAGGTGTCAGTAGACTTAATCGTTTCATATTTCGCTAGTAGCCAAAAAGTCATGCAGTGTGATTGCTTATGTTTTTGCGTAGGATCCGATTCAATCGGAGTAAATGAGATTGATTTTCTGTGATAGCAGTTGTGGACGGTGAGTTATGAGTGGTAGACGGTACTCACTCTCGCAAACCGGCAGCGGTGCGCTCCAGTTGCCAGAGGCGCGGCACACGAGGGTCTGAGACCCCAGCAGAGCGTTTCCATTGGCGCAGTGGAAGGTGATCTCTGTGCCAAGCTGGGTCCCGGACGAACTGGCCACCAGGCCGCGTCGCAGTGGCAAAGGGGGGCAGTGAACATCTGTATGAACCGACAGGAGGGGAGAAGTTGACTCATAGGAAGAAAATACATACATACATTAAATATTCAGTACGAAATGATCATCAGAGCTCGATACTTGTGAATAATATTGTTATGATCATATGATGTTGGTCTGTCTGGCTTGTGAAGTCAGATGGAGTCCCGGCAAAGGTCGACTATCTTTTGGAGTCAGTTACTTCTTTTACATAATAAACGCTGATAGTGCAGTGCAAATATATTTCTATATTTATTATATAATGGATGCCGTCAAAAAGTAGTGTATACAAGCTCTACCACTTAATTGATTTATGTTTTTTAGGAATATGTTGGTTTTAAGGTATAACAAATTCAATAACATGTGACCTTCAACAATAATTTCCACTTGATGACTCTGCCTGGCGGGCGTCTCACAGCGGTACACTCCTGAGTCCGCCTTCTGAGCGTTGATGATGCTGAGCCTATACTCCAGCTGACTGTCCCGACCAGGGTCCGTCGTCCAGCCTTCCGTGTAGGTTCGCTCTAGCCTGAACATTGACAACTATTAACTGGTGACAGTCCCTCCTCGTCATGGGTTATTTGCGAAGATTAACCTTTGGACTTATTTAACCATATTGAAATGTCTCTTCTTCACTGATATGTTTTGTAAATCTAAAATTAATTACGAATAGTAAATAAATCATTTATTTCTTTGTAACAAGACTATGAAGTCATCTTTTATTAGTGATATTAATTATCTTAATTAAGAAATGAGCGTCGCTGTTTATTGTTTTAAACGGTGAGTATCTTACTACCGGTGAAGTTGGAGGATGAAAATAATAAAAAGCTGAGTTTTATCCATCTAACTCGGTCAACATTTCTATGAACTAAGAAGGGCTAGTTTTCGTGTGGTGGCGTCTATTAAAGACTTAGGAGACATTCAGACTAACTCGGGATCATTGAGTGTGACGTTCCACTTGGGGTTCCCGAATCTTCGAATCCAGAGGCACTCCATGTGCAGCACGGCTCCGGGATAGACGAGCAATCGGCCATCGTTGGTCTGAGCGATGGGACCTTGAGAATGTCTGAACAGGATCGTGGGCGGCTTCTCCACTGACAAATTATAAGTATTGTATGAAGTCTGCAATATCTCAAGAGCGCTCTTTGGATATTGGGGAAAATATAAGAAGAACAATGATATGATAAACTATTAAAAAGGTAAATGTGTCTTTAAGAATTGTAAAAGGTGTTATTAGTGATAGTGGATACACGATAGTTAGTATTTCCCAGAAGAAACAATCGTCAAGAATCCCTAATACACTAGTTTTTTGCAGTTTCACTTCACTCACTAGCGTAATCGTTTTCCTGGTTGAGACCAAAACAAGAAGCTTTAACGCCGTCCCAGGAGCCTCCCACACACCTGCGTACTTGAGATCCTATCATTGCGTATTTGCCAATGTCACTGCATCTACGAGTTAACACAAAAGTTGTGTAAGCTAGGAAATAATTACAAAGGATATATGAAAAGGCTATATGAAAGATCTGTGTAGGAAGTTCTTAGTACACACCTGGACACAATCACCGATCCAGGCGGAAAATCTACAGTTTCGGTTATTTCCAGATCGTTGAAGAAGGACACTACGTGAGGCTCCTCGTTGCGGAAGTTGCAGCTGTTGTTGCTCAATAATTCTTCACTCTGAGCTTCTAAATCTTCTATAAAGTAAATAAATCATAACATTCCAGATTTTCGGCTGATAGGGCAGGCAGATGATTATAAAAATCTTTATCAAGTTGTTAAATGGATAAGATGACGTTTCCTGTATTTATGTTGTCAGGAGGTAGTAAGAAGAAGAAAGAGTACGAAACGATAGCTTATAGGTTTCTAAGATTCAGTGTCGATGTTAAACTTTAACACTATTTATTTCATTAACAGCTCTCCAATATTTGCAAGGGCTGTATTTTTTCCTAGCTTCCTTAAAGGAAATTAATGATCATAATACATCTTTAGCGATAAAATATTTCTATAACTTAGACATAAAGATATAGAAGTGAGCTCAACAGTTTACTATTTCAAAATAATTTTGTAATTTTACAAAAAACAAGTTCTATACAAAATATTTTTAGTGTGAAGTCTATGACGCAGACTGAGACTCGCCAAAATTAACTTCCCTGAACTCATACATTCAGATGAGTTTTAACTTTTTAATAACTATGAGCTTTAAAAAAATTAAAGAAGCTTTGATATACACATCACTTTTTAGTATTAACATTTATTTAGAAGACGGATGATTAAAATGACTTACCACAGTTGAAACTTTTGCCAACCCAATTGCCATTTTCACAAATGAGTTTCCAAGTGGTTTTCTCTCCCATGATGGACGCTATACACCTGAAGGTGACCTCCGTCCCGTGAGGGTAACCGTTCATTTCGACTGTCTCGTTGACTTCAGATCCATCTCGGTAAATCAGCGTTCCTTGCACCCTAACAGAAACTTTACTTTGGGATGGAACACTAACAGTAAGTTATCGAGTATGAACTAAATTAGAAAAAGATATCGCTTTAATAAAGTTGAAATATTAAATTTCCCCATTTTATAAACCATGCACTACAATACATAAGTTTGGCAAAAAATCGCAAAATAATTGAAGCTTGGCCAAGACAGAAAGGAAAAAGCCGAAACAGCGATTCAGCTGTCCGTTATGTTCACGCAAAACACCAAACTAAGCCCTGCCTCCTCAGGATTTCAAAGTCGTCCCACAACAAGGACGGACTCAAATATTAAATCTATAAAATCAAATGTATGAAAAGATTTATTGAAGAAAACAAGTTTGAAAAGTAGTCACCTGCTGACCTTGACAGTGAGATAGTAGTTAAAGGTGATGAAGCTATTGATTTTGATGGAGTCGATGATGATGATCAGAAATATGATGAAGTTACAGAAGCAAAAGTCCGAACCTAGAAGGCTCTCACCAGGGCTTGGCATCCCTGAACGCCTGGGTTCCCTTCAGTCTTTCCAGCCAGCAAATAAGAAACGCAGACTTTGCAAAAATATTATTTTTTTGTCGCTTCCCATTTTTCACTGGGCGTAAAGATACGAGCTAAGCAAAATGTGTTCGATGTTTGACCGAACACAAATTGCACTCAAAAAACACCGTAATACGCAAAAAAATATAAAGTAAAGAAAACCAAGACAATGCATTTAAAGCAAATGGTAATATTGCACTCGTTAGTACATACTCGTTACTCGGACAATCACACACTTGGAAGATTCAAAGGTAATCTCCAACAATAAGATATACAGAATTAATTTGGATATTTGTTCCCAAACGAATAAAAATAATTACCCACCGAAAGCTACAATGAAAGCGTACTCACAAAATAATTAATTATTATACAACATCAACGACCATACCATTGAATAAATTCCAAACTTTTGTTTTCTGATAACCTCATATACGAGTACAATAGATATTTATATGTGGATGGAAATAAATTCAAGGGTACTTTGATACTATTAATTATAATGAAAGTTGGAGTTTCTGTTACCTGGCGGGCGGTCCGCAGTCAGCCGCTCGTCCAAGTAGCTCCGGTTCCAGCTCAGACACGTCTTCACGGACAATGTCAGAACCGCTTTGATATTCTGACGTAGGACGTGGACGAGACAGATTTGCTGGAGAATAAAAATAACTCCTTATAAAGCAGACTGTGAAAAGTGTTCTAAAAACTAGAGAACTACTAATAAATCGGTTTCCTGAACAACACAGGGACTAAAGTATAATTAATTATCATACCAGAACAGATAGACGTAGTAACATTCTCAATATACAACATGCATTCCCAGTTCATACAAACCTAAAGGCCTACAAAAATCAATGACAGTAGGCTGTAGTCTGCCGAGGTGACAGTTGAGTGTAGCTGGAGGGCTCCTTCCAGTTTCACACGCTATGTTGACGGACGACGCGTGGGCGACCGTGAGCCCTGAGCGGTAGCCGGCCTCGTATGTAGCACCGTTCAAGATCGGGAGTTCGCAGGGGGCTGAAGGTCAAGGGACTAGGTTTAGACATGCATGCATCTAATGATGTCGATTACATCTCGGAAGTTCTAACGATACAAGAAAGTAACACAAAACTTGACGTGGGCTACAAAGGAGTTAAAATAAGAAAGACCACAATTTGTAGATTAAAAATAAAGTACAGGGGTTATTTTTTATAATTTCCTTAATTTTCTGGAAGTGTAGAGTTTGTATAAGTGGAATTATTACAAATGAAAAATTGAATATCATGGATATGGCAATCATATATGAACGGGATTCTGAAATAAGCACTCGGTTTGTTTAAAGGTATTTTATCCTGAAATTGTGAGCAAACTGGAGTGTCTCTTGAGTTTTGTTTGTTATATCTAGAAACACAAAGTTGGAGCTACAACCTGCCACACATTCTGGCATGCTTGTGACAGCCCATTCTCCGAGCCAACAGCGCAGATTGGCTGGCCCTTGAACGTTGTATCTGAAAAAGGTAATTAAAATTAATCCTACTCATTTGTGAACCTTTATACAAAGCTTCATGTTTAAGACAACAAATTTATGTACTGCTTAGTCAAACTTCCACCGATCATTATAAAGCATTTTTTTTTATAATAATAGAGCACTATTATTTTCTGTACGTTATTTCATGTTTGGAGCGTTTATAAGTCAAGAGTTGGTAAATAATTTATATTTCTGATCTCCATGACCTTACCCGTATTCACATGAAAAGTGCACCACCTGGCCGTTCGGGACCGGGTCTGTTTCGTTCAGTTCCTTCTCATCTCCTTGACTAAGTCCAGACACAACACTCGCCGGGCTGGCGCTCGGTGACATCGTATAAATACCGTATTCGGTTGATGGAACATGGCATGGTACTTGAATAAGAACCGATTAAATTCGACATTTAATATAAGTTCATTAGAAACCATGAATATTATTTAGGAATAAATAAAAATACTCACAAATTTCACACTTCGGTTTTTCTGGTTTCCATCTTCCACGAACGCATTTAGCTGTGGCATTGAGTTCCAGATTGAGACCGTAGCCCTTCCCGCAAGCAACTCTAACAATGGTGCCTGTAACATACAGTATGGTATTTTTTTGTCGGCAATCTCTCTACATCGTTACACTACGAGTGTACTAACCGGAGCTAAAAGTATTGTTCGGTTCGCGTCCATACTTAACGACTTCTATATTGACATAAGGTTCACTCTCGATCGGTTCGCACGGACTCTTCGGTCTGCCTTTTTTTCCATTTTTATTACCGTTTTCATTGTTTTCATTGCTCTGGCTATCGGTTTCTTCGGTGTTTCCTTGGGCTTGGCGATTCCTGCCACCCTTCCCTTCGCGACCTCTACAGAACATAAATACGAACATCATATTCACAAACATATTTAAAAAGGTATTTTCATTTTATATTTTTCTTTTCTCACTCACGTTTTCGGAACAGAAGCTGTGGTTTGATTCAATCGATCCGTCTTCCTGCTTGTTCTTTTCTCACGTTTCTCACCAACATTTCTTCCTCCAGTACTTTTATTATTATACTGTTCTAGAAAAATAGCCAACTCTTTCTGTGAATTGATTACTTTATCGATATTTAATTCCTTCGTGCTTGGGGGTAGTGGTATTACTTTTAATGATTCTGGGTCGGATTCATTAAGTAGAGACTCCAATAGTATGGATTGTTTTGTAGAAACTTCAGTATCTGATTCTTCTCGATTGACTGTACGCTTTACTCTAGTCTTTACATCGTCTACTGCGGTCGTGTGTTGATTACTGTCAGTTGAGTTTAACTCCAAGTCTATTTCTTTGCCGCTGCTGTCAGTGGGTTTCAAGTTCAAGAATCTTTTCCTTCGCTTGTCGACATATCGTTCGAAGTATTGATGTTTTAATTTGTTAATATTTTCGGACACTTCATTCGTGTTGTCTATATCGTTATCCGGAAACATTCCACCTTTTAATATTGTTAAATGATCATTTTCCAGGCCGGCCGAGTCTTCGTACTCCATTGAGTCAACTCGATGTACTAACTCATCATCTTCCGGTTCATAGACTGGTTGATATGAGTAGATCTTGTGTCCCACCGGTTCTCCGTGAATGTTGTACACAGTGTAGACGGCAGTAGGGAAGTTCCCGTCGTCGGGTATATCGGATCCGATCATATCATCCTCCACGCCTTCATATTCAAGGTCGAATTTTTTCATGAGCTTAAAATTTGCATGTCGCAATGTTGGCTTTTGGTTTTCTCGGTTGTATTTGTCATACAATTCATCGACTGCTTCTTGTGAAGCATCAGACTGTCTGAGCTTATTATAGTATTGTCTAAGATAGGCGGACCGTTTGTGACGCAACTCTACCTCTGGTATAGAGCGCCGTCTGCGACTCCAACGGATGCGAGGATGTTGATATAGGGTACATCTAGAAAGGTCAAATGCAATCATTATTTTGGTTCATACTCTATATAAAGTTGATATTTATTTTAGGCAATATTGGTACTGTACTTAGGCAGCTCTCTAGGGCTCCAATGTCCACCAACGCAGGTTGCGCCGGGAGGTCCTTCCGATAACACGTAGCCTTTCTCACATTCATACATAATTTGCTTATTGTTTACTACCTAAAAGGTTAACGGTAATGTAGCGGTAACGATTTTAAAAAAGAAATAAACAGATAAAGAGATATTTGTACCTTTTTCACATACGGTCGGTAATCGTATAGTCCCATGTTCCCTACGAGAAGAACTTTTCCGTTTTCAATATATCCCGGGAAAGGACAGAAAACTGGAAACATTTGATAATGTTAAGCTTAATGATTAATATATAGTTGCCGTTTAATTATTCCAAATTGTAATATTCACAACCAACCCTCTTCACACTTAGGTGTTTCTCCGCTCCATACTCCAAAGGAACACACCACTATAGGATTCCCTTTCAGTTCATAACCATCCTTGCAACGGAAACGTGCTTTCATTCCGTGTTCGGTTTTAGGAGCTATGACCATCCCGTGTCGAGGATATTTGGGCATTTTTTTACACCTAAGAACAATATGATTTTAAAAATACACGACACAATACATGAGCATTTATCCATCCATCGAAAGGTGAACAATATATTGAAAGAGATTATTTTCAGAAAAGATTATTATTGTACTATAAGTATACGTCACCTTGCCGGCTGACATCTTGGGATTTGTGTCCAGGTACCATTGTTGCAGGTCACGGCCACGTTGTTGGACGGAAACTCATAATTCTTTTCGCAGTCCACGACAATCATTTCCCCTAAAAAAACACATTATGAAGTTCTGAACTCACGTCGAATCGGTTTCAGGGTGTCCACGTCTTGCCAATTTAAGATCTTATCACTAATACCTCAATGGATACAAAACTCTTCATACCATGTTGCACCATGGAAGAACTGCCCACTATCTGCGTGTGCTCCTTGGTCTCGTTGTCGTTGGTTCGATTCTCCATCAGCACCACCTTACCTTGGGACACGTGGGGAACCACGCATGGTGCTGGGAACAGTGATTTAGTTGAACTATTAATATTGCTTGGTATACACTTATACATATACGAGTATATTAAAATAGTACTTCCTACTTCACATAATCTACATCCTCAATAATTTACGAAGTGACTATATATTTTATAAGATAACTTTTGCAAGTAAATTTTAATTGCCAAGGACTGGGCATCTTTATCGTCATGAGGATAAACCATTCCAATTTCAAGCAGTGACTAACTTCTAATCCTACTTCCTACTTAGCATATTGTTTGTTAATTACAAACCTAAACATTGCGGCAGTGGGTGGCTCCAAGTGCCATCACTCTGACATATTGCTGAGCCATTGCCCTCCATCTTCATTCCATCCTGACATCTAAATATAATAGAAGCTCCCAACCCTGTACCCGAAGATATGTTCTCAAGCCATCCGTTCCAAAGTTGTCCAGGGTGGCCGCAGTTAATTTCTAGAATATTTTCAGCATTGCAATTACCAAGCCAATCGTATGATCTGAGCGGACTTCAAGAGACATTTATTAACAAATTCTAATTCAGCTGTATTATAATATCGAAACAATGATTTAAATTGGATTTCTGTTCGTGATGTATGTATTTTAGTTCATATATATATTTTCCAAATTTTACTCAGCGTTTCTATAAAGCTAATGATAAACCTTTGCGAAAAAGTTCCACAGAACGCTGACCTTTACAGACGGGCTGGGTCCCGGACCACTTCTTGTCGGCTCCACACCTCCTAGTCGCGTCACCCACGAGTCTGTATCCATACTTGCACTCATACGACACAACAGAATTGTACGCGCATGAGGTGTAAACGGCTTTACCGTGCCGGGGAGCCTCAGGCGGAGGACACTGCACCTGCGTCACCACTAGATGGCGACACGCGTCGCTTTAGTTCTCCTTTGGATAACTAGATAGCGCTGATTTCAATTATGGATGCAGCCAACGGTTATCAATAATGAACTATCACTAAAGTTGAAGTGATTTGTTCCCTTACATTTGAGAGAATTGTCATGTGTCATATTGGTTATAATAATTGTTTTTTACTTTGTGAGCTTTAAGTATCAGTATATGATATTTTAAAACTAAGACAGTCTCTTGCTAATCTTCTGTTTCTACTGGGTAAAGTTTATAAGATCTGAAGTGATATAAATCATAAACTTTGAATGTTCTGCAAATTAAAATAATATTACTTATTTAAACATATACATAGGTATAACATAAAGAGATTCTATGTTTCTGTAAGATATTAACCATGCAGAATATAAAAAGCCTCCATGCAATCTATGTTGAAATAAAACAATCAGATATTGTATACCTTTATTTGTCTACAGCACAGTTAACAGGATGACCCCGACAAGAAATGGATACAATAGGAAGTTTACAGTAAATTCAACAATTAAGCCTCCTCTACAAATGTCTTCAGCTCTACCCACAATAGCAAGAATTTTGGACTAAGCAGTTAAAGTAGTCATTGTATTCGTTACCATGGCCATTTAATTTTGAAATTTAATAAGATTCTATATGATAGGTCAAGAATACTATATTTTTATTAATAATACTACAGAATTGATTTTGTCCCCTTCTCTCCCTCTGTATAGCAGCAGGAAAGGAGAAAAAAGATGTTTTAAAATACGTTAATCATTTCATATCGTGGAGGTCCCACTCGTCAGAGAAAGATTAGTCGGTGAAAGAGAAATAAATTTAAATAAAGAAGCGGAATATCGAGATCGACAAAACGAATATCCAAGTGGGATTCCCGCACCGATTGCATCATGACAATGATATTGCTGGTGATAGCCATGATAATATTAAAACAGCAAGCGCCATGCCAACTAGTCCCCGAGACTTTAACACGAGAGTCAGAAACCATGCAACATTCCAAATCAACACCGAAATCGGCAACTACATTGTCACGAAGCAACGCAAAACGCTCTTGTAATATTCTGCTTTAATGATGAGCCTAATGGAAAGCGGTTTGAAGTCTAACTCGAGGTAGTTTCATTTAATGTAAGTTCTGTCAGCGACCATCGCTCCTTCCGCTCGAGAACAGTAAGAACACGTAAAGCTGTATCAAAATAGTCTTTCGATGTATTTAGACTCATCACCAAAACCCGTATTCGACGATTGTGTGTACTCACGGACACAGGTGGGCAGCTCCTTGGGAGCCCAGGCGCCGTCGGCCTGACAGTACCTCTCGGCCTTCCCCACCAGCTCGAACCCTTGTCCGCACTGCACCACGGCTCTGCACCCGAAGGTGTGACAATCGGCAGTCACCCAGCCATGAGGAACGTCCCCGGGCTCGCCGCAGGAACGAGCTACATATTTCATAAAGAGTGTTGACTCTTGTCAAAACATTTCTTCTAAAAGTTCCTAAATGTTTATTTAGTAACAATATTCGCAAAGAATGCATTTACCAAAGCTGACATATATTTCCAGTTTTCGAGTTCCGGTAATACTTTAGAAATTTGTTTCAACATACTTACTAGGATAAAATTAGGAGGAAAATTTGAAAATAACATAAATACTAATAATCCGTCATGTCAAAAATATTCAGGTCACAAGGGAAATCACCAGTTAGATATTATACATATCGCTGGCGTACTTGACCCCGCTTAAAACCTCGCGGTTACATGCCCTGGAGGAGCGATGGTTTTAATTCAGTGAGTATAATACTTGGCGTCGGCTAACAAGGTTCCTTCAAGTTCTGGTACATTTGAATAAACCGTGTAAGTTATATCTTTGTTTAAACACGAGCATGAGCTCTTCATATGAGACGCCGGGGGATTGGGCTTTTGAAACTAAACTAGCAATATGACACTTTTACCTCTTTTGTGTCTGTTCTGAGTGTTAACACACTACTCAACTTGTCTCATTTCCTCTCGTTCCAAGTTGGTTTTAGCAATAGTCGGTCCGTTGTGACTCTCGGTCAATGGTTCTATCTTGAATCCTAGTTTCATAATGTTAAGCTTGAATCGACACTCACGTTCGCAGGTGATGTCAGGTCCATACCAGGAGGCCTGGCCGTCGATCGCCAGACATTTGGCCCGAGGGAAGCCGTTGGTAACGTAGCCAGTGTGACAGTTGTATTGAACAGTAGCGTCCAGGTCGAAGGTGGCTTGCTCGGGGAGAGCGGAGTGACGCGCGTGCTCGATGGTGGGGGGTTGGAGACAGTAGACTGGAACATTTGGTTATAGGAACATGACCCGTTGTTTGGAATCTTCTCCCTTAAGTTACTTAGTACAAAGAATTCAGTTATGATAAAGAAAACGTGCCAATTATTGGCTCATATTAATTTATGGTATATTTTTATGTTTCCATTCTATTTCTGTCAGATGTGTTTATATCGTACTGTTTTCCTTGCAGGCGGGTGCCTGTCCTGCCCACTTGCCGTCCGCCTGGCAGCTCCTGCTCTGGAGCCCGACCACGTGGTACCCATGAGGACAGGAGTACACGGCCCTAGAGGAACGTCAAGTTGATGTGCTTAATTTTATATCTTGTAAATAAGTTGTGTGAAATATACAAATATCCTTCTTATATATTGCACAAACTATACACAGACAAGTGTTTTCAGGTCAACAAATGTGAATTTAATGTAGTTCATTATATAACGTAGTTCTTATGTTTTGCACCAAGCGGGTAATTTTAACAGCTCCATTATTGCGTGCACAATACACAGTCTTCAATTACAAGAGGAGTTGGAAAGCAATGTTGAATAATTATTGTATGACACGAACGAGCTCACGTCTCAGCTCATCCCTTGTCTGGTGAACTTGGAAATAGGTAATTGTGAAAGTAGTCTATTTTATATTAATGACTTACTTGTCACCGAACAGTCTCCCCGAGAGCGAAACTTTCCCGATTTCAGGTTGATCCAGCTCGGGACACTCTCGGTCTGAAACAACGACGTCTTTTAATTACTTTGAAAACTAATCAATGTCACTAATAGTAATAACTAATAGTCGTCTGACATGGAGTAGAATTCATTGTGATCTGTTGAACAGCAGTACGTTACTAGTATAAGTAGAAGGTCACTTCTCTCCTTACCTTTTATATATTCAAGCAGTGAAATTATTCAGTTTTTTTTACAAATTATACATATACAGCAGTGTGACCACATTATAGGCAATATATTCACTAGTCCGTGAGAGCATCAGAGTTGCACTGAGAGAGAAAAGCATGGAGTTTGTTACAAAACAATACATATAGCAACGGACGTTGCAGCCTCTTTATTTTAAATTACCTAGATATAGACTGCGGCGTCATCTGCCGGGCTGATTTGTGAATCTAAAACATTTGGGGAACTGCACTAATGTATACAAGAAAATTAAACTTCATTTATTTAACGAATTGATGTTACTTTTTGTCTGACCCAAGTCCTTTAGTAGGCTGTAGAGAGGTTTAGCTGTTATATCTCTCGCTCCAACTTCTACCACGTATAAATCTATGACAAACCTTTTTCTAGTGTGTTCGTTAGTGAGATCGTAATATTTGTTGACCTTGATGATATGGTCTTTGGGGAATGTTGGTTTTCCAAGGAACCATAAGCGCTATTAACACAAAGCTCTTTACAAATACATAAATATGTCTGGTCTGGACACCGACACACAAATATCCTAGGATTCATATCCATCATTATAATCGAATCCGGAGTTTCTTTAACAATAGAGTAAGGCTTGTCCTTTAATTTTATAGCCCTAGTGCCTCATCTCACAAAGCCTAT
>DVQP01000528.1:0-21614 GCA_018231745.1 Danaus eresimus
AGTAAAGTATTAATAATTATATTACAGAATGACCAAGCTTTAACAAGCAAGCCGGGCTATGTTGCACTGAGTCTTGTGTTCATTTTATTTGGCCTGGCTGTCGTTGCGGCCAGTATCAACTTGTTGGTGTTGAGATTCATGACCATGTAGGTATTAGTCTATTAAATTATATAAATCACATCGGCTCTATGATTAATGTAGTGAAAAAACCTGAAAAAAAAAACATTCTTGCCTATTGTATTATATTATGAATGTTTGTCTTTAAAAAAAAAGGCTGTTTACAAGAAATAACAATGTCTAGTAATATAATATTACCACCAGGCAAGCAGAGGAGAATGCTCGGGATGAAGACAAAGATGGTTCCAGGACTATGTTACCAGTTGATGGGCAGGTGCGAGACGACCAAGCCTCTGTGAGACAAAATGTTCTTTTTATTTTCAATAACATAAGGCTTATAATATGACACTATACGAGAATTTATTCAGCAAAATAGCATTATTGTAGTTTATAATATACCCTAATAATGTTATCCTCAAATGTATGTACTAATTCATTATGTATATTAATTTTTTGTGAACTGGGAATTAATTTGTTATGTGATATTTTTTAAGAGCCATAAAAAAATGTCTATAGAAATAACTATTCCCCGTAATAAAAATTATCATTGCTATGATACAAATGATAATTAACGCGCGATTGTATTCACATTACAGGTATGTTCCTGTAATTGTCTTGGCAACAAACAGTGTTCCGGACCGCGGGCGAGGGAGCTTCCGCCTGACCTGATAGAGAGGGCATCCGTTTAAATACAATACAAGGAAAAATGGCATATAAATACGCACATAAAATTCAACAAACAACAGATAGAATGTGTTCGAGGTAACGAAGTGCCAAAAAGAATTTGTTTGTTATAAATATGTCAGCAGTAAAAAATATTCTTGTTCGATTTAAAACTAATTCTAAGTTGTTTAACTCTTAATTTGTGACTACTGATGTTTAAAATATATCATTTTTGGTTCTAATTATAACTACTTGTGATAAATAACTACTTATTTGCTATAAGTAGTATGACACTTCACTATTGGAATTTGTCAATCGGATGGATTTTTTTCATAAATGGTATTGTAATATGTGTAATCCCCAGAGAGTTCTGTGTATGAAATCAGATCTACATAACATAGCCCAAACTGTCTTTTTAATATGCAAAGGATAAGCATATTATTTAATGCAAATATCATATGTCCTTTGTTTAAAGTATGCTCTAGGATAGGCAAATTAAAATTGTAGATTTATTGACTATTTTTTGTCAATAAGGACAAAACTTGTTCTGTTTTTAAAAAAATAATGACGTCACTATGCTATCTAATATTGTATAATAAGAATATTCAAACATTCAAACACATACATTTCTCTTACACTGATTATGTTTTATCTTGAGACATTTCTATACACAATTTTCTTGGTAAGAATCAAGTAAACAATTATTGACTTAATATATATGAACACAGGGTTTATATTGGCAAAATCTGCTCCTTATACATTTCAGACAAAGTGAAACCAGATTAATCTGGATTAAAGTGAACATTACAATACTCTATATACATAAATAGCTTTTGTGTAACGTATTTATAGTAAACGTATTGAATTTCTACTCCTGTATTCTAAATGCATACATAAGTGCCAATTTCACACTTTTACACTTTTAATATTATATTGTTTATAACACACAACTGTATGTATTCGTTGTGATAGATACAACTGAAGATGCCAATTTTAGTGCCAAATATTCTTAAATTTTGTGGATTACTTATTTAAATATATAAATAAATGTTTATCGTTCAATGACGGTGTGTGTTTTATAGAAAGCACTTCAATAATAAGCCTACTTCACTTGCACTGACAATTTTGAAGTTTAGTACAATTTATATAATACAAAAAATGTCTTAAGCAGTGCCCTTACGTTATTGATGTAGTCTCATAACAGTGTTCTAGTTTTTCTTATGGTCAACATATATGAAATGAACATTCTTTGCACTACGTGTTTTTATCAATATATATATATTTATATTAATGTACTTTTTGTTAGCTTAAAACAAAGTTCTTGTTATAAAAACCAAATAAAAGCCAAAGATGTTATTTGGAAATAAATGTTGTAGTATTATACTTTGTTTCAATTTAAATAAAATAAACACGGTTATTAAATACCTGTGGAATTTCTACTTTGAATCACGAAGGAGATAGTAAATGTAATATGTTAAAAACAGAAGACTTTAAATTTAAAATATATGTGTGTGTGTGTGTGAGTATGATATTGTCTATAACTTATTAGTTATTCATACGATTTTAAACTTTGTTCATTAATTACAATTCTTTATACAATATTTTTTATACTAAGACATAAGCTCCACATAAGTTTTGAAATGGTGTTTGTCTATATTTTTTATATGTATTTTGTCTTAAAAGTAAAAACCATTCTATAAACAAAAAGCAAGAACTGACTTTTCTGCACATTTTTATTTATTTATTGAAAAAAAGTTCAAGTCAAGTGAGAGCACCCCTTACAGAGTTTTTAATGAAACAAGATTTCTTTATCTTTCCCTAAAATATTCGAACTAATTACTAAGTGACAATGACCTCATTACAAGTCTTTAGTAGGCTGAGATACCTTGGAACTATATAAGGAAAATTATTAACTTTAAAATGTCATTTGTACAAAAATGACTTTCAAACAATATTTAATATTTCTTTTATATTTAGCTAGTATTATATTGTGTAGCGAAGCAGTATTCTTTCCTTCTGATGGTATTGTTAGTGCGGTTAAAAAGGCGCCAAGATGTAAGTATTTCTATTACATTATAAAATTACTTGTATTAAATTTTTTCTATCTTAGACGGTATCTTGTCTAACAAATTTTAAACTTATTTATAATAATGTGTATGAATAGGGAACTTGCCCTGGCTTGGCTTAGGTTTATGGTGTAACGGTTGCCCGGCGCTTGGTTGCGAGGACGACGAAGCCATCATCCATGGTTACTGTTGTGGTTGCGCTTACTCATTGGGTAACAAAATTGCTGAATTATTTCCTTTAAACAATATCTTATTAATAGTAAATAAAGATATTGGCTGAATACAATAAGACGGGTTTGTCCTTGATAATAATCAATGAGAAAAAAAACAAATTGATTTGAATGTTTTTTTTATGACAAGATGCATATTTTTTTTAATTTTAATGGATAAATTTAACAGATAAGCTGCCAGTGCTGTGCCCAGAGTTCCTTCAGTGTCCATTAAACTTGCACGGTCTTTGTCACGACTACGAGTACATGATGAGATGCTGCTGTTAAAATAGTTTTATATTAACTTTCACTCTACTTAAATAAATTCTATCTCATTGTAAGGATCTGAAATAATAAACTAAATACATAAATTCATTTTAATTGGTAAAATGTTGAAACATTTATCGATAAGTTAATTAACCGGAACAAGATTAATCAGTTTTGAGTTATCAATGGGGATTATTGATGATTGGATTTCTAAATAAAACATCCTTAAATAGCATACTGTTTTAATTTCTAAGAAACCCTCAATACAGAATTACAGTGGGTCAGCGGATTTATAAGTTAACTCATCACAATAGTACAAAAATAACGACACGAGTTAGTTGTAAAGGATCGAAACATCTTCTGCCTAACATTTTAAATAACAAATGCAATTATTTAATATTACTTAATATTTTGTTTTCATAAAATAATTATTTTTTTGCATTTATATATGTTTAATAAGTTATTATACAATGAGTGTGCGTTTTAAAATTCACTCATGTTTAATACACTCGATATGACTTCAACTCAATGTTTTCCCAACACTACATTTCATACAATTGTATTTTAAAACGTTAGGCAACACTATCACATACGATGGTGATGCTGGTATATCAATGTCTTTTATTTAATACTATGTTTCCATTCCATTGTTATCGATGGCTAAGTATGTTATCTATAAATCTGTCTAACTTCACTAAGGCATATATGCTTTATCTACAATTTTGTGTTAAAAATTCCTACTGAAATTCAGGTGAGTATGACTAACACAAAATGTTTGAACACAGCACAACCCCAGTACTATACATAAATATTAAATACGATTTAACACCCAGTGCGGACGATAAAAAAAATAATGAAATTAGTACCTCGGTGACGTTTAAGTAAAATGCAACGTAAAAAGAGCAAAAAATATATTTTTATTAGAAAACCGGAAATGGATTTCGATGCTACAATTTGCATAACAAGTTATTATTACACAATTAACATTATGATGAAGGCCCAAACGATGACAGGGTATCATGTTATTGCGTTAGTTGTGTACCGATGGAGCTTCACCATTTTGTTAAAAGCTCCCTCCGTTATGACAGACCGTAGAACACTGACGTATTTAGTTGCTCTTAGTTATAACATCTCCTGGAATACAGCACGAAGTTAACCTACGATATTCATTATATATAAACATGTATAGACATACATTCATTCCACCACTTTCCTTTTAACTAATATTGGACAATAGCAACTTAAAAGGAGTCAGCTTATAACATTATGAGCGTTCGGGCTCGGGCACTATATATATAATTTTTATTTATAATAGGGATGCGATCAAATTTTTTTTGTGGTAATTGCATAACTGCTGGTGCTACCGCCCCCAGCTGGAACAAAGAGGTTTCAATTAGTATGTACATCATGAATTTATGAGTTACAGATACATATTAAGAAAAATATTTATATGTTATATGTGAAAACAAAAAGAATATGAATTATACATTAGCCATAAATAATATTAAGAAAAAACTTAAGAATTATATATATAAATGTAAATTTTCTATAGCTTATGTAATAAGAATTATAGTGGCATGTGTTGTTGAATATTGTTAAATTGAATATGAGGCTATGATTATGTGTTTAAGAACAATTTTAGATATTTTAGATTACTTATGTTACATTTCTATAGGCATGCATCACGATTTGCTTAATACAATGACTCTGCATTCCTAATAAATTAACCGTGAGATGATTAATTCAAATCAAGTTTCTATACAAATTTTATGTATGTAGTGATTACCATGATTATTGTTCAGCAACAGGAGGTCCTGTTAGTGTCGATGGGACGTCCTTGATCTATCTTGACAGCTGCGGCTGCGGGCGCGCCGGCTGAAGGCGGGCCGACACGAGCCTTTATCTCAGCGGCCATAGTCATGAACGCTTGTTCAACATTCGTTGAGTTCTTGGCCGATGTCTCCAGGAACGGGATACCCAACTGCTCTGCATATTGCTGGAATTACACCATTTCGATTAATTTTATGCTAATATTTAGAAAAGTTGGGACTACTTAATGTTTTCTCTACCCAGTTATCCAATATTATAGTTCATCCAAATAAACTTGATGACATTGACAAACATGAACAGCATTATTCCAGTGCAAATGAATCCTTAGCGTAATAAGGAAGAGTAATTATAAATAGTTGTAATTCGGCTTTTGACTTACTAATGATGATAGATTTATCACTATGATGAATGAAAATAAAAATGTTTACATTATTTAGCACAACGTTTTCAGTTTATATAAATCAAATAATTTGTTTGAACTATCCAAACTTTAACTCTGGCAATATTAAACAACCCATTCAGTTTGATTTAGCATATGTCAGGGTGCACAGATAATAATTATCTATATAAAGATGTAAATCATTCTATAATTAAATATAAAAGTTGGGGACATTCAATAGTACTCAGAATATTGTTACTTATAGGTCGTTGCACTTCTTATCTGTTTCATAAATTTACTGAATTAAGCAAACATACCCATCAAACATACCTACAACTATCATTTTTGTGAAATTGCCTAAGAGTTGTGCATTTAAAACACCTAAATACAAAAACATATAATACTTTAGACAATAAACTAGTACAATATAAAAAATATTTTATATCATTGTAAATTGGCTAACAAAAAAGGTAAAAATTTAAATTGCATTCTATTCAATTATAATGAACACTCATTCTATTACTATAAAAAAAGGTAATTATTACTATAAAATATTTCAAAGT
Source organism: Danaus eresimus (assembly GCA_018231745.1). NCBI lineage: Eukaryota > Metazoa > Arthropoda > Insecta > Lepidoptera > Nymphalidae > Danaus > Danaus eresimus. Next base: position 6,095 of record DVQP01000528.1, read on the forward strand.
CAAATATCTACCTTAGCAGTGGTATAATCAACCGCTTTCTTGGTGGTGAGGTCACATTTGTTGCCGACGAGTAGCTTGTTGACACTGTCACAGGCATAACGGTCAATCTCCTCCAACCATTGTTTCACATTGCTGAAGGAATCCTATCATAAAATAATGTTAATAGCATACTAGGACATTTCTATCAATTTTTTTTTTATTAAATTCTTATAGCCAGTATTTTTTTGTAACTTAGCATTCTGTTCCACTGTTGTAAACTATGCCTAAATTTTTTTTTGTCTGATATGTATATTATTACTGCAGTTAGAGAAAAATCTATAAAAAAGACTACACATGTTAGAAACAGTCTTAACATTATACAACAAAAAAATTATCACTCAAATGTGGTAGTAATATTTATAATAAATTTGATTTCTTATCCTGATTGTCCCATGAGATTAATATAAAATATTTCTTTAATGATTATATGAACTACTTCTAATTATGTTGATGTATACCTAGCTAATAAATTCATATCATGAAAATAGATTTTCATACCGACACTTCAATACTCTTATGTTAGAACAAATTCATTGTGTAGAATGATCATATTTTTTTAATAAATACTTGTACATGATTAGCATAATTAATCAAATTATTATCCTCGGTTATAATTAATTTACATGACCAAATTATAATTTTGATGTATACTTAACATATATAATGATATACATAATGACTCAACATTCCAGTTTAGGTAGTGTTAAGTGGTCTCAAACTTTGGATGGAAGCCAAGTAAACCTTGTATTATTTAAATACAAATGATTGGTTCTAACAGCTGGAGGGAGCTAAAATATTTACTTTAAAAATACTGAAAAATATAGTTTGATTATTGTAGCAATATGTAATATATATTTATAAATAGATGTGTCTTATATCACTTTCTAGTTACTATATGTAAGTGTAAAATAGATGTTTTATTACAAGGCCATCTAGAATGTAAACTATGAAAACGAGCAAATAATTTATATACTATGAATGTTGTCAATTTGTACACAACTTCTATGGTTTACTAGTTCTAAAGTTACCTGATCTGTACAGTCATATACAATAATGATTCCATGTGCCCCTCTGTAGTAGGACGATGTGATAGTTCTGAATCTCTCTTGTCCTGCCGTGTCCCATATTTGTAACTTTATTGTCTTTCCATCTAAATCTAATGTTCTAATTTTAAAGTCCACACCAATAGTACTGATGTAGCTCTCTGTATATGTATCATCAGCAAATCGAAGCAACAGACAGGACTTGCCGACACCTGAGTCTCCAATCAAGAGTAGTTTAAACAAGTAGTCGCTGCAAACAATGACGAATATGTATGTTACAATTGCGTCTATGAATATATAAGGAACGTCAGTACTTTCATAAACATGAACAACACGGCAGCAAGGAGGCGTATCACTTCAGTAGACAAAGCAAACAAAAGAATTGACTGTTAAACAAAAAAACAAAAACATTGGTTTTCATATCATAGGGGCGGAAGTGTAACGCAGTTAAGTTCCCTTCATAGACTTTCATGATTACGTTTCGATTTTGTTGGTACTAAGAACATAATGAGTCACCATTGGTTTTATTTTTTGCTAAATTACATTTGAAAATGTGAAGAGCTGTACGATTATATGCGTTACAGACAAAGAATTCATACATACTTAAAAAAAATTAACATGCTAAATTGAAACGAAATTCAGCCCATCCTTGTTTTACACATCACGGTACAACATATACTTACTATTCTGGATTCATTTTGTACTATAAATTTAATGTAACGAAAATGTTGTTAGCAGAAAGTAAGTAAAGTAGTTATTTTCTTTGTTTGAAATGAAGAACACCACAAAACACAAAAAATATATAATATTATACGTAGAATAATGGCTGCCGAGACTGAGACACCCACACTGACGTAAGTCAGAAATTCACTATATGGCAGGAGTGCCACTTGGCAAAAATAAATATCGTTTAGAAATAGAGCAAACGGTTTTTCTTAAAATGTAAATAGTTAAATAAAATAAAATGTAACTTGGAAATCAATTGTTAAATATGAACTTAAAATTTTTAGATGTCATAACAAACTTTATTATTTAAAGTACCTAAAGATGTTACAAAATTTTACATTTTTGTGTATTATGCACATAATATAAAAATAAGTCACTATGTGGATGGGTTACTAAATATTTTGTTGGTGTCATAAAATCCATATACGTTTAGGTAAGGTTTTAGTTATTATGTGTGAAGTAACCAACGCTACATAAATAATATTAACAAAAGTCCATAGGAAACTCAAAAAGAGTAAAACATATTCTTTTTTATTTTTTCTATATTAAAACAGTTTTTTATATTGACCATGGTCATACCCTTACTAATCCGCAATAAAAAAAGACTACATACTTATTTAAACAAGTTACAAAACTTTTGAAAGAATTCTGTTTACACAAGTAAAAAATATATTTTAGGTTGTTAATTATAACCTTTTTTTGGCAAAACATTATTAAAATTAGAAATGTTATTTCAAATAATATATATTAAATAATAATAAAAATATTTTTGTTTCTCATTTATAATACTTGTTGAAAAGATGTAGAAAAGTTTCGTCTTTAGATAACATGCTACCAGGGTTTGTAACAAAATATTTTAATTAAAAACAACTTGTATTAATAAACAAAATGGCTACAGTTACACGTATACGCATAAAAATATAGTAAAAATCTGCTTTACATGTAAGTAATATCTTTAGAATTATATTTGTATAATTTATTATTACATAATTATATATACAATTAACAAAAAGTTAAATTTATACTCAATACACTTTTATCAAAAAAATAAATAAAAAAATAAACGGTTTAAACTCTTTTATTACTAAAGTTTATATACAATGGAGATAAGACCTTCAAAATAAGTGATTATATATATTAACTAAAATATAAAAAATGGTGCGCGCCTACGTTCATACGTAGAAAATTACAGTATCATTTCTTGCAATATGCTAAGTGGTATTTTCCATATGTACAAACTTCTGTCCTTATAACCAGCGATAATCTGGAAATAGAAGAAAACATTAATCATAGACCAGGAATAGATTTCTATTGAAGCTGTAATATACAAGTAGAGTGAGAATACTCTTGTTTTAATATAATTTCTAGAGAATAAGGGCTCAATACCGACCTTGGTTCCAACTATAGCCAGAGAAAGCAGCATGAGACTTGGGCCGCGTATCTGTGCGAAGGGTCGAGCCTCACTCTCCCGGTAAACGTACACACAGCCGTCATAGCACCCAGCGAACAAAAGCCCGCCCGACGCTCGCAAACAGACCGCACCCTTACCCCCTTCGTGAGTGCCGGCGTGTCCGCCGCTCTGAGGATAACAAATATATAACATCAAATTGACGTAAAAATAATCCAAATGGTATAAGTCATCTGAATGACATTCCCCATATTAGCTAAATGACATTGATCTTAACTTAAGCCTGTTTAAAATAAATATCTTTAGTGATATTGAATATAATCTTTAAAGATTTTATAGCATCTATGAAATTGTCACATAATAAAGTGTCAAGACCGAGCGACCAACACTTCATAACTATTTCTATTCATTTTATTTAACTTTTAATTGACAAGATAAAATCTAGGACTAAAATATATAAATAAGAATTTAAAATTAGTATCATTGATTTTGTGATCAGGTAACCTCAGGTAATAAGCCCTCTGAGAGTAATTATTTTTATTTTCGTTTTCAGTCAAATAATTTGCTTGTATAAAATGATATGTTACGAACTAACCGTGTAATCAAACACATGTATCTGATTACTGCTGGTCCCACAATAAACCTTCCCGTCTTCATATAATAGAGTGTAGACTGTCATTTTGGGTCCAACTAGAGTCCTTAGCAACAGGCCAGTCTGGGCATCTTTTATTGTGACGTTTTCTGATCTAGCGGCTACAAGAAGTACTTTCCTTGGACCTTCTTTCATCGCTCTTAGAGCTAGGATTGATTGCTCAGAAAATTTCACCGAACTCACTGGTATTAGCATGTTATTCTGAAATTAATGAAAACTAATTAAAATTTATGCTTTACTAATTATAAGTAAAATTTTATTGTGGCCCTATTTGTTTATTAGTTATTCTTTAATTGTCATTTTGTTATTATTATAATTGTTAAGGACTGGAGGTGATAAAAGAAACTAAATACATTTTTTTGAAATGATTTTGTAATAGTGCTTAATGTTTTTATTCCATACTAGCAGCCTATTCCGGCTCGCACAGGCATAATATTATAATAAAAGAAAAAACAAATTACATTCATTGAAAATCAAAAACTAAGATATTAGTTTTTTTTTGAGTTTTCGCAGCGCACGCGATTGAAGTTTTTTGTTAATTTTTTTACACCTAGGGTTAGATTATTCAAGTTTTCGTAAGCATACCTAATTTTTTTGAAAATGAAAGCCTTAGCCATAGCCTATGACACTCGGGAATAGTGTAGTTTGGCAATGGTAAAAGATTTTTTTAAATTGATCCAGTAGTTTCGGAACCTATTCATTTTCAACAAACAATCAAAAAATCAAACCTTTTCTCTTTATAATGTTAGTATAGACTTAAAACTATATATACAATAACAAAATTTGTATTTTTTAAAATTAATCTTGAAACATGAAACAGAAAATTCTATATATTGTTTTGATTTATATTTGAAGATCAATATTGTAAGCTTATATTTTAAACTACCTCAACTTGGTAATAATCTTTCCTATTTTAAAGACTTAAGAATATATATCTATATATATGTAATAATTTTAAATTGACATATTTTACCTTGCATTCAAATTGCAGTACAAATCCTGTCCTCGTTCCTACAAACACTGTGTCCCATGCGTGATCCATTGTCTGTATTGGACTTAGAACATTACATTCCGGTCCCTTTTCTAACCCTGTCTGGATAATTTTAAAATGCATTAACAATTGTATAAATCATTTTATACCAAAAATGAGAGGTGTTTATTCAGGATAAAATTCCGTGCTTCTTGTTTTGGTATAGTTTCTCATTTGACTATGTAGGCATATCAGCTATCATAAAGTATGTATGTAGCAAAAAAATTATAACATACCTCCAAGTCATAATATCGTATTCTTGAGTCCAATGACCCTGTATAAACTGTGGTTCCGTATTTCTCTTTAACAATAGTGATGCAGGTTACTGCAAGGTTCGATCCTCTTAAGGTTGTTAAAAGATGTCCGTCATTATTGAAATAATAAACATTGCCATCAAGACAAGCCGCTAAGAAGTTTGTTTCGACACACTGAAAATGTTATCAAAATATCTAAATTATAGTTACAATTATTATGCTGGTAGTATTGTAAAAGGGCATCCTCCAATTACTTTATTAGCATGGGACATCCCTGAAGACAGGTTTGAATTCAGCATCTAATCTAATTAGTAAGAAATTAATTTCAGGAAAACAATAGGAAATATATAAAATAGTTGTATTATTCATACTTACTTCTAAAGCAAGAACAGCATCAGCGTTGCCGGAGACGACAATAGAATCCCGCCTTAGGTTTTCATCTGATGAGTAATCATACATTTTACATTCGTCGCCTTGACTCAAGGCTGGCTTGGCGTCCTCCATCGAGGACTGACTATTATCTAGTATGATTTCTTCACTAATAGGCACTGTTATATTTACAACCGCCTCTTCTTTGTCCTCACAGTTATCTCCCACCACAATATCTTCTGACACATCCAACATATCAATCTGTATGTCGTTGACGACGTTTTGCTCGACGTGTATATCTGATTCAATTAAAATCTTTTGTTGGGAATCTAAATCAACATTTTGTACGGTTTCCTCATAATCATAGTCCTGTATAAGGTGATGCTGATCTAGATACTGGCTGAAGTCTTCTCTTATTAGAAGAACAGAGCACTCCTTTATTTCGATATTGTTCATATCAACTTTTTTACCTTTGATAGCTTTCCTTCTTCCAATATGCTTGCCTTTTTTTAACCTTTTCTTATTTTGCGGTGTCACTTCTAAATCATCTAAGGATATAATGTCCTCAAGCGGTCTGTCATCCGTGATAATTTGTTCAAGCAAAGATATATTTGGAGATTTTCCTCTTTTTCGTCTTGTGTTAATCGTCGTAGAACTTTCTGACGATGCACTCTGATAAGAAACTTTGCGGCGTCGATTTCTTTTATCAACTTTAGGCGTTTCTGTCTCTTCAATGGCAACTGTTTCGAATGTTATCTGATCCAATTCCTCTGCGGGTATATTAGCAAAGTTATCGACCATAACATCTTCAGTCAGTAAGATATGTTCTGATGTTATATTTTCGTCATCTCCATCAAATGGGGCCACATTCAAAACTGTCATTCCTAATGTTTGCATTGAGTTGTGACTGGAATCTTTAGATTCCATTGAGTTGTACAATTTAAATTTTTCTTGCAATAACATTTGTATTTCTAAATCTATTTCCTTCATTCTTTCAAAGGGCTCAGTTGATCTTATTACTAATCCCTCAGAAACAATGTCATCTGTTTGTGTTTCCTTTACGGCAAATTTTTTCTTTATTGTTTGTGAGCACCTTGAATTATATTTCTTTATAACTGTCTGCGTTTCTTTTGATGGTAACTTCCTGTGAACTTGTATGGCAACATGTTTTCTCATTAATTGTCTACAAAAACTGTCTTTGGGCTTGATAATGGTGTCAATAGAAATTTTGTGGCTGGGAACTGACGTAACAGCCGTGTTTCTATGTGCTTGATGTATTGTTACTTTTCGAGGCTGCTCAGTAAACATATCTATCGTTTTTAAAGAATTTTTAGCATCTGTTTTGGTACTTATTTGACAACTAGAACTACTTTCCTGTGGGCTGGTAGCTTGGTTTGATGATGTTGTATCTTTTAACTTTATTTTATTGTCCTTAACCGGAGTTTTCTTTGGCGTTTCTTTCTTTTTTAAATGTTTTTCCGAAGTGCTTCTATCATTTGAAGTTTCATTATTATCTGTACAATCTTTGTCCTTGTAGTCATCCTTAGGGAGGACAGATTTTATAGTTTCACACTTCTCAGGCGTTTTTAATGGGTCATTGACATTTCCATCATCTTTATTACACTGATTGGTAGTTTCGGAACATGATTCTTTTCTTCTTTTTTCTTTACGATGCGATGGCCTTTGATCGATAGACCTTTTCCGTGAATTTGATGGTGTAGATATTTTCACCGAATTCTCAAAATCAATGTTGTCATTTAACTCTTTGGTTTTGTCTATTTTACTACTATTATCAATGTCAGATGTATTTAAGTTATTATCCTGTGTGAGTTTCTCCTCTACATTGTATAAATCAGTTTCGGTCAGTGTCGGTAGTTCTGTGAGCGTAGGAAGATCCTTCTCTGGTGTAGCAATTTCTTCTTTAAGATCATTCTGTATATTTAGAAAGTTTGATTCACCATTGTCCTGTGATGGCTTTGGAATTGTAACATTATCATCTTCAATAAAATCATGATCAACAGCAACATGATACTGATTGTCTAATTCAGCAAAAGGATCTTCTTCCTCTACACTTTGTTGAGGGTAGCAGTCAAACAACTTTTGTGGTTGTTCTACTTTTAGTTCTTTATGTTCTTTAACAGGGGATGTTTCAAAAAGAGTATTATTTTTTGATTCACTATCTTGGTAACAACTGTAACTTTTCCTTCTTGATCTTCTTTCAAAAAGAGGCTTAGAGTCTTCATAGCCTGATTGATCATTTGTAAATCTATCATAATTATTGGTGTTTGGTTCCACACTCTTTGATCTTGTGAAATCTGCCTGTAAGACATTCTTTGGCTGGTCAAAGTATGTTGAATGAAAATTCTCATTTGGCCATGAGTTAGTGTTATTTATAATATTGTTATAAATCTGTTGATCATCTGACATCTCATTTATATTCTCATCTGCACCGATTTGCATTTGTTCAAATTCATCAAGCTGCAACACTTTACTTAGTTCTGCCATAACAATAGGCTTAATATCTTCAAGAAAAACTGTATCCTGTGGATCTAGAATACATTGCATTTGTTTCATAAAGGTATCTTCATATATGGTATTATTGTCATTCTGCATAAACTCGGTGCTGGTACTGGAAAGAGATTTTTCAGCGACTGATCTCATGTGTCTATTAAAACTATTCTGAGACTCTGTTATAAGACTACTTATAGCAAATTCAAATTTATTTGATGAGTTTGGATTATCCATTAATTTATGAATTTTTTCTTTATCCATTTTAAATAACTGGTGGACAATTTTATTCTTTATTTTGGCACAATTTTTGTTTGCATCCATAATTATTTGTTTGTTAAGCCTTTTTTTAGAAGGTGGTTCATGTTGACTGCTTTCATACTTTTCTGATATTTTAAGGGATTCGTTTTGGATGGCAGAATTGTTTTGATTTGTATTCTTATTTTCTGAATTATGCTGCAGCTCATTCCGATTGAGAATTTTTTTCCTTACAATATCTACAGTGTCATCTACAGATCTACTGAATGAATTAGAGTTGTCAATAGCTGAAGCTGACAATGTTGGATTACATCCATAGTGGTCGGAAGCTGGTGGCCTGTGTCCAGCATAATCTGCGTATTTATTAGTTTCACTGAATTCTGGTCTTTGTGATTTATTAAAAATATCTTCACTTTGTGAAAAATCATTTTCAGTAGCCCAAGGGCTAATTAAGGGTTGTCTAAAATTATGCAATGGTGGCAATTGACGGTGATCAACATCTCCCATACTGTTCACATGGAAATGGTTTCCATGTACATCTTTATAGAAATTAGAAGGTTCTTTGAACATACTTCTATGCTGTTCTTCTTGTCTTTGATGTACTAACGGTAATATTTGTCTCTCACTATGGTGAGGTTGTCTCAGGTAGTTGTGACGATTACTCCTGTATCTGTAACGATCACCATGTTCCTGTGATTGATCTTGATTATCAACTCGCGAGTTGTAAGGTTGTGGTCGTCGAGACCTTGAACTCGGTGGCGGGAATCTGTAATTTATGTATTACTTGTAATTAGAGACCGTGAATTGTATCTTGCAAGTAAATATACTGATGATGGTGTGGTAAAAAGAATATTATTTTTTGTTAATGATGGGCAATTCGCGGGTGTATTGTAAATATGTTGTTTGACAGGTCAGAACAAAATAAATAACAGTAAGTCACATATTATTCTAACGTTTTATATTTACCTCGGTGCATCCGGTATATCATAGTTTCTGGATGACCTGAAATGTGAATTGCCGCCGTTTCTTGAGCTAAATTGTCTCGAATTTTCATTACGCCATCCACCAATTCTCGTTTGACCTCGTCGCATATTGATAGTTTTAGAACATATTATTTTAATTAAAGTAATATAAATATTATTCTTTTTTTGGAGTTTTTACATAAAACTGGTCAGAATCTTATGTTTTTACCACATAAGCTCTAACAAAACAAACAAGTTAGATCAATTCAGTTTGTACTCTATTTGACGTTTCGGAACAGATAATGTATATTTTTTCTACAATTTTATTTAATGTCAAATTCCGTACTACTTATTTTCTTACAACTAATATTAACAAAAGTACGTCATATCTGTGTGAATATTTTATTTTTAAATAAATATGATTGTTTGGAAAATTCCGAGAACATAATAAATAATAATAAAATATATGACCTATATAATTTTTTTAAACACTTATATCGATTATTTTGGTAAGTTTACCGTATTTTTCATTAATTTTAATGAAAGAGCTTAATCTGGAATCGTAATATATTTTCTCAATGTTAATGTTTTTATTAGTTGGACGAATTATAATCTCGAGTGCTGTTTGGAGGAATTACGGAGTTTGCCGAATGAAATAAAGGCGTTTATTTATTATATTTTTTTTTAAATAAGAAGACGAGTTATATTTTCACTAGCACCTACCCTATTTTATTAAAACTGGTAATAATTTTATGACTGTACAATATAACATCTAATATTTCAGATAAATTTGAAATAATATATACGAATATCACTTAAGATATTAAATCTAGGTTGCTATAGATTAGTGTAGAGTATACAGTATACTACTTGGAAGGGAAAGGCGAGCAATTAGCAATGTTATGCTATAAATTTTGTCTCCTTTGAATTTTTTTTTTAATTTTGCTATATGGAAAATAGATAGTCCAGCTGGTGGAAAACTATTAAAATCTGTCTATGTCTATGGTACCTATCTATTTTGTATTTTGTTTACGCACTTTTATTGAGGAAGTAGCTACTTTCTAAATAATTTGACTTTGCAGTAGGTAATAGGGTAAAATCAGCCTAAACCTGATCTTAAGTGTTAGTAAATAATAATTAAAAAAAAAATTAAAATCTGTACAGTAAATCTGGTTTTTCAATTGTTGATCAAAGGGACATTTTTAAAGGCCATTCGATTAAATAATATATTGAAAGGCTCTCGAAGGCGGCCAAGGTCCAAGGCCAATTTACATACATATGTGCGAAAATAACTAGCTAGAACTGATACATATTCTCATAAACATATCTCTTTTGTCTTACAAATCCTGTTTTTGTTTTATAGTGAGAAGGATAAATATTGTGTTCAATTTAAACACGGGCCTACCATCTCAACCAGAATGTTTATTAACTATATTTTACTTTAATAAACTCATTGTAATTGAAAATTAAGGTTGGATACCTATACGTCTATACATAAATAAATTTGGGGCGTCTCTTAGGAATTTTGTAGTAATCGTTTTTTACTACATGTATATGAATGTATATATGCCTTACATTATACCAATGTAACATTTTCTACAATTTCGGTCTGTTTGTCAGTCTGTTTGTTCCGGCTACGTTTATTGGCATTGACGTTTATTGGCAGGTAGCTGATGTAATAAGGAGTAATTTAGGATACTTTTTATCAAGATCAGAAATCATCACTCGAAATTATAACGCACAAGTGGGAGGCAGGGCGCATAGGACCTTATAATTTTTTCATTGTATTTTAGTATTTTTTTATGCAGACGGAGTCGCGGGTAACAGCTAGTATTTTCATATAGCGCTTTCTAAGCTCGTTCAATTTATAGTAATGAAATTTTCTATGTATATAAATAATTTAATTCTCATAATAAACAAAATATTTTTTTTATAGTTTCGTTTTGTATTTTTTTTTGCATAAGGAAATACTTTTTGTAGCTGTAACATTATGTGATCTAAGAAATTAAACAACAGTAAATGAAATATAGTATGAAGGTTAATATAATTTAGAATTGGATTTCAGGAATGTAAAACTATACCATATGATTGAGAAAATGCATATTCTAAGGACATAAATATCACTGCATTGCATTCCTAGTGTGATAAAACCACTCGAATTAACCAAACATATTTCATCAGTGATTCCAAAAAGGCGTTTTAGCTTCCATGTACATATATTTTGCTTATTATATATATATAGTAAAACATTGATGTTATACGGATCAAATAAGTCTTCAATGTCAAGAAGTTTGAGGCAAGACATAAAAACAAATTGTAAAAAAATATATATATTAAGGACAGCGTATAAATTACAAAATACATGTGTTTCAGTTTGATCAACCATGGCAAAGTATAAAAGATGCATTATGCATACTTACAACCATCTTTAAAAAGCTCACAGTTTTATTTACAAGTATTTTAAAGTCCGTGATAATGCAATCTTTTTAAAAATATATAAATTACATGAGCAAACATTATTTTTATATTCCAGCTAGAATGGATGTAGGATCTTCAACACCTGATTTTATTTTACGTAAGAACATGACTGCCTCGCGCCCGTCTATGAGTCTGTGGTCGTAGGACAGAGCCAAGTACATCATGGGTCTAATTTCAATCTGAAACAAAGTTATTTACTAATAAGATATATAGAACATTATTTTTAATTAATAACCGAAGACCAGTTAGACTTTGATCTTACCTTTCCTTGTATTACGACTGGTCTTTGAAAGATAGCATGCATTCCGAGGATAGCGCTCTGTGGCATGTTGATGATAGGCATGGACAACAGAGAGCCGAACACGCCGCCGTTACTGATAGTGAACGTACCTCCTTGCATATCAGCTGGCGTCAATTTACCTAAAAAACAAAGATGAGTAGATTTAGTCACATATTCTTCTTTATTTTTATGACAAAATGATAAACAATCCATAGAAGGTGAATCAACGAGTGGCAAGTGGTTGCTACGGTAAAAAAAATAATCGATTTTACTCCAAGATAAGTTTGATTGTGATAAGGTATTTACACTTACCCTTATAGTGGGGTTACATCTGTTTATGTTTAAACCTCTAAAAATCTTCTATATATAGGTAATAGAAAATTTAAATGAGTTCAATTATTCATTTCACAGTTTGTTAGTCATCTGATATATGGTATAAAAAATAATAATTTGATACATTCTTAAGGTGTGCGACCGTCTTATTAGTTACTCATAAAAAGCTATTAAGGTTAGAACTGTATAGAACAAAATAGATTGGCCAAGTCTGTGGCAAACTATTATTTGTTAGCACTAGAGTCAAGAAGATGTGAAATTTTGTTCGTCTTAAAAATTAATTTGTATTCTCATGCCTTCTTACTATAAAATGTTTTTGAATATTTGTATTCCTTTAAGAGTCGATATTTATAGTCATTAAATAAAAGCACCTTGAAATAAAATCGCATACCACTTAATGTATAACAAAGAATTTGTATGAAAATTAACCTTTTCTAGCTTTATCGGCGAGAGCATTGATTGCTAGTTCTATACGGGGAAAATCCATAGAATCCACATTCCTCACTACCGGCGTTACGAGACCCTTCGGTGTCGCGACCGCTACTGATATATCGACGTAGTCTCTGAGAGATTGTAAAATAGCGTAGTAAATTAATTCAACTCTGTACTGAAATACCTTCTGAAACTATTGAATTAACGTATTTAATCTAATATATTAGTTTTCGAGTTAAACGTTAAAAATGTTCTTTTAATAAATAGAATTATACAAAGAACAGTACGATCAATAAGAGTTATGTCAAAAGAATATATTTATCCGAATTGTATATAATCTTAATACGATTTAAATGATATTCTGAAATGGATAGACAATAAAACTGAAGTCAGTGGGATGGGGAGGTCTCCCATATTAATCGGGAGACGGCTTAACATCGCTGTCCAACTTCGTAGAAGTAATAACATTACATGGCCATTACCTGTAAACAATGTTATCGCCCTGTATAACGCCATTGATGACGGGCTGATCGATCAGTGCATTGGCCGACGCTTTTAAAAATGGTGACATGAAAGACAGCTTCACTCCGTACTTTTTTGTGAACGTCTCTAAATTGGCCTTTCTAAACGCCATCAGTTTGCTGAAAACAATTTCATTTATTACAATTTCCGATCTTAAAGCTTCTTTCACATAAAATCGTTTAACCTTGTGATGGCGCACATATTTTGGAATGTTGGTTATAATTATTGAGGAGTAGTAGTTATTAGTTATTAGTATGTCAATAAATTTTACAATTGAATGTCAATGTCTTAAGCATTTTATTGAGATGATATCTATTCGTTACAGTTTTTTTAGCTTAACTTAGCTCCTAACCTTAGAATGTTTTATACGACCAAATCAGCATCAGATTTAGGCTTTATCCACATTTTGGAATGTCTTCCAGATGACTGGTGTCGTGTTCATTAACCGTATAATAATATCACGTATGTGTTGATAATCGGAAAGCTTAAAATATTTTAATGTTTTTGTATGAATGGTTTGTTAATATAAATTTATATTGTAACACGATGGCTTTGAAAATAAGTCTAGGATTATACTTATAATACTGAATACCGCTTAAAATTCATTGGTAATTAATTGGTATACGCAAACGTGATTATGGACAGCTATTTAGATTCTTGTTATTTTGTAATTAAAACATCATTGTATTCGTCACGTTCAGTATATTACGGGGTACACTGTGTAAGAAAAACAAATATTGACAGTTATAAAGTTCAGTAATTTCTATACTAAATTAGCATTTTAAATTTTTAGTTTATGCTTTAAAAAATTCTAATTCCCTGTATATAAATACATCATAACGTCATTTCACATATGTTTTAGATTGTATCACTAAAGTTGAGATTAATATAATATCTTTTTACAATTAAATTTTAATAGATTCCTCTCAAATTGTAGAGTCCATATGCTCTAGGCAGGATGATTTTTGTTTAGTTATTTAAGTTGAATTGTCGAAAGCAGCTTATTATAATTTTATTGTTTAATAAAATTAAAAAGGTTTACTAAATATTATTTATATTAATAAGCAGTTACTTATTGATTTACAGAATATTTGTGTCTTTGAAAAAAAATTAAGTCATCACTCTTGCAAACCTTCGGAATGATAAACTTTTAATATATTTGTGTTCTAATGTAAATAAGGACTCTATTTACAATTATGAAAATGGCTGCCAATATACATAGCAAAGTTTCAGAGAAAGCCTAAAATCATTTATGTAGTGCTTAATAATTTACAAAATTTAGTATATGTGGAGAAAAACCGCTGAATAAAACACTTTGTATTACCATAAATTCTGGAACAAATAAATAAATATCGCGTTTGAATGTGCTACTTCTCATTTTCATACGTTAATTGTTTTTTCTAATTTATTGAGTCACTATGTGTTTTACGTAACATACAGTCCCAATGATATTTAATAGAGTGGAGAGATTAAACAGAACTGAATTTTAATGAATTCATAACATAAAGCAAGTCTGAAGCCAAAAACAATGTTTAAGATCCGCCATTCTCTTGTTGTTAGCTAAATGTTTGTGTAACATTACGTGTATTTATGCGGAAAGTATGTAAGAAAATTTCCAAAACTCAACAGAGTGTAACATGGACATTACACTTCGAGATCGTGGGTTGTTGGATATGAAGGAGTGACTGAGCTATATTTTTGTGTGAAAGGTATTATAAAATAGTCATACGTTACTCCTATCAACAATTCTATGTTCTGTAGCCCAAAAACAGTCTTTTAAGCAAGAATCATAAAGTTCAATTTGTCTTATCTTGACTAAAACTGAACCTTACGGACTTAGAGTTGAATGCTGCTCATCATCTGGTCCTGATTTTAATACGCAGATGATTCAAAATCAGTTGAAGACAGCGAGCTCTTTACGTCATTACAATTTAGATTATGTAAACCATTTAATACTATGGGCAGTAAATAAAATTCCGTTAGCAAGAGTTCGTGCAGCATTGTTGGTCTGTTGTTAACTCACCTCAATGTTCAAAGGACTGTACCACAGCCATTGGAGACCACTTCGCATAAGATTCATATGGTTTTAATGTTTTTATATTAATGAATTAAACTTACACTACAATAGTTGTTAATGTAAAATTTAAAGGAAAAAATATGTTTGTAATACTTATTTTAAAGGAATGAGACAACTTAGAAACGCCATGATATGTATTAATAAATGAA